>JACJUY010001870.1:32862-42966 GCA_014220935.1 Platorchestia sp. MABIK | reverse complement strand
TTTCAAGACAACATGAAAAAAAATTCGGATATTGTATTCTCATATAAAAAATAATTTAAAACAATAACTGAAGTACTTTTGTTTTTATTGACCTTTCAAATAAGTAAGTTTCTCTGGCGCACCCTGTATAATTTCATAGGATTCTAGCGTGTCACTTAGAATGATAAGACAAAACTTCAAAACAATCCAGTGTGTCATGTAAGCTGCATTTTCCAAATTAAATGAAAGACATTTCTTTCTCTGGCGTAAGAATGTATTTAACTCGAACCTGTCGTTAAATTTTTTCAACCCTTCACGGATTTTTTGCAATAATATTCGGGAGCAGCTTTTCAGAGCACGTGGAGAGTATAACGAATATTCTCAAGTGAACTGTTCACAAACATTTTTAGGATAATTAGTATGTAAGTAGTAAGCTCTTGCATTTTCGATCAAATCGAAAGGGTAGTCATTAGAAGAAAAAAAAATTTTATCCGAGATAAAATTCTCTCAGATGCCTTTGAGAACAGTTATAGTCCATAGCTCCTCTCGCGTGAATTGTTCAGACGGCTCGAAGAATCGAGCCCACACTGTAGAGTCTCTGCCGTATCATGTGTCTTTATTTCGGAAAAGCAGGGAGACATGTGAAAAACAGTGCATTGTTTGCGAAGAAAAATCCCACCCCTCATCGAGAACTGAAACATGTACAATGTCACAGTCTCAGAAAAGTAAATTCGTGTAAGGAGCCAGCTGTGATTTGTACTTTGTTGACACTGGCGAAGGGGTAAAAATTCCATCGGTTAGACTTTCTCCCCTCATGCGATAACGTCCATAGCATACATGGACACGGTGTCTTCGCGCGCTCGACAAAGAATTGCCACTCGCCTAAAATTCCCCAGCTAATTTTAGAGTATTCTGATTAGGCACATTCACCTAGGTCCAGAGGTTAGTCATGCGATGTGCTACCACAAAACTCTCGAGCGGTCAAAGATCAATGTGTACCATACAGTAGGAACATTTTTAAGCGATAAATGTCTGTGAGCTTAAATCCGTGCCACAATATCTTTTACATCCAATTCATTTTTAATTATTTTAAATTCATTTCACGTTTTCAGGATTAAATTCACATCAAGTCTTCTAATCTATGAAAATCAGCTATTGCACCACAGGGGACAACTGCCAAGGATGAAGAAACGCCGGCATCGAGCGCATAGCCTCAGCCAAAACAAGTCGTTGGACGGCTTCGACTCGTCTTTACCCCGAGGCATCTAATGCTATTCGTAGCGAGCAGTTCCTGTTACAAAGATAACTCCTTCGTCGTCTCATCTTCCTGATGAACGCCAAGTGCTTCCAACGCTGGTATTTTACCGCGTCTTCGTAATTGCCTCCCCATACACGATCATGCTTGCCTTGTGGTCAGGCTACACTCAAAAATCATGTCGGAAAGAGTTGAAGTTCGACCCTGAAATAAGCAAGTTTGAGGAAAAATGATGGAATATTTATTTTAAATGCTCTAAACGCGCATCGAGTACGGGGTTCATGGTGACCTACACAAATCCTTTACCCTGAAGAGTACATGCAATGAACAGAGATTTCACCAAAGGAACTTGAGTGTCATTTTCGAGCGAACATCGAAGGCTGGGACACAGCCTTGGAAGTTGTACTACTGATCCTCGTTTATTTTTTCGGAGCAGGAAGCTTGCATGCCGTCACGACGCTTGCAAGTTTAGTCGCTGGTGGCAGCGCACATGAGTGCTAATCATTGGATTTTGGGAAATCAATTGAAATTCCAGAAATCCTTTAGTGATTTTAAACCCAAGACTGGCTTCTTTACAATAAATGCACATTTATCGCCATTATTTTTGTGCAGCAATTGTTTACAATATATGAGTTTTAGCGCTGTTTTAATATGAAATTTGAGTGTGTCTAAGATATTCATAACTTGAAACATCTTGACGATCCTTCTTGCCTTGCTGAGTAAGTTTAAGTCCAACTGTTTAAATTGATGAAAAATTTTACTCCCGATGCATGTGCCTCAAAATTTTGAATGGGAATTTGATTTCCGTGGACTAAAAAGGCTTTTAGATGTTTTTTATGTTTTCTTAAAAAATTAGGACTAACTGTAATAGTTTTGCATTAACTGAATGATACTATCTAGCTTTCATTCTCAGCTCAGTTCGTGTTTAAACGCATGCCAGGACCTTGAATCTGTCGTACGTTCACGAATTTTTTTGATGTTGTACATGATATTTTAAAAAAGTAAGTGGTTAACTAATGGCAAAATCCTACCAAGAGTATATTCTTAACCCCAAATTTCAAGTGCTCATTTTTATGCTCAATTCATCGTGGCTTATAACTAGATTTTCCAGGGATGTTTCGATTTAGTATATTTTCGAATTTCTCATGACTTGATAGACGAAGAATGAATGATTTTGAACCCTCATGGATGATGGCTTCTTCTAAAATATAACACCAATGCATCCAGGAATAATGCCTAAATCTATATTATACCCTAAAAACATTCAGTCAAAACTACATATTTTAGCGACCATTCAAAAAAAAAAAATGTTGACATGGACTACAATTTTCCACCTAACTGAATTAATAGCATTAATTCTGAGAGAAAACCCATTTAACGACGTATTCTTATTTATGCGGCGAAGGAGAAAGTTTCCAAGGGACGACGGAACGAAAGCATGTAACCTCAGCTGACCTTGTGCCTGCGTTTGCACCTCAGCATGCTGACCTTACTTCAGGTTCCTCAATATTTCAAGAAAATACCATTTTTCTGACACGTGAAACGCGCTGTCCGACGCTCCGTGAAGCTCCAAGAAGTTTATCACTCCGGGAGCCTGCGAGTCGGGGCATACAATAGCTTTTGCTAACAGAATAACACACAGTGGAACAAAAATACGGGAAGAACGTCGCATGAGTAGACTATTAACAATAAGAAACGGAGAGTTTTATGCAGTGCGTTTCGATGCAGTCAAAGTCCCTATTAGTGTTCGCTTTGAAGAGTGTAAAAAAAATGAACACAATTCATAACTGTGAAGTTGAGAAAAAATTAAGGCTGAGAACTCAAGACTGACAGCTTTAACTCACTTTAGAACAGACGAGCGCGATGATTATGTAATAAATTTTGTTGCACCTGCTGGCGGTCTGAACAACTCTTCCTTAGAGTGTGAGCGATAAAACTTAAGTTTATAATTCTGTTTATTTGAGAGAGACGTAAAATGTGATTGGAGTTGGAACCTATCAATAAAATTTGGTGACGATTCTATTGATAGAAAATACTATGTTAGAGACGTTCATAAAAACATTTTATATATATTATGCTTCTTCACCGATATGAATCTTCACACAATCCGCCACGATTAGGTTTTCATGAATATTAGGTATTATCTCATGATGCAATGAAGGTATGTAACTAAATTTGAAGCGCTGTTAAAAAGTTGGAAAATTTTACGAAAGAACATCAGATTTAGTTTTACCGGAAAAATTAGTGTTAAAATAAATATATCATTCCTGTTCAAACAAATATATTAGAGTAAATATATCAGTGCCACTTTAAAATTGCTCATATTAGATAATCCTTCAATAAAATACCTCGGATTCCAGAAATCTTGTTCGAAAGTATCACTGTATTGAAGTTCTTGTTCCATGATTTTAAATCCTATTGATTTAGATGAAAATTTGTGGTGAGAAAGGAAAAATATTAAAACCTCATTTTAAACTTCATCACCGTCATCCCTTCTCAATCATTCATTTTCAATTTTCAAGGATATTCTAAGCTTGAGTGGTGTAAAAACTCTCAAATACAGCATCTTATCAACAAAAGCCACACTGTGTCCTTTAAAATAAATTTACGACAATACTGAGAGCTTCTGGATCATTTAAATGGAACCAGTTCATATATTGTAAAGCAAAGGTCACGCAGTCTCACCAACATGAGTGCCAGTGGATTAGAAAATTCCCGAGGACGTGGCGGGTGTCTGCGTCTGGCATTCGAGCTCGTCGTTGCCGGGCTGATGCAGAACTTTCGCTCTCTACCTGCCGGTTCTGTTGCAGTACGGTCAGGGTGCCAAATTACAGAATCCCATCATTTTTGATTTTGTATTCGTGATATTTGCCTAGTTCTACTTGCATACTGCAATCTTTGCCTACTGTCATCTTCGCACTCTGACATCTTTTTACTGAAACTTTGCATGCTGTAAGTCATGCTATCTGCATTCTGCAATCTTTGTTGTTTCACATTGGCGAGATCTTCATTTTCACGTTTGTAGAAGCAATGCTGATTAGATTTAAATTTTAGATTTGAACGTGGAAGAAATGTAGCACACATGCGAGCGTGGAGCATTTCCTGTGAGTGAGATCGCAAGCTTACAGTGCAGGATTTGTAAGAAGTTCTTTTTCTTATGAAACGGTAAACATTTCATCTTGAATGAAAATTTATCCCTTTGTATGGTAATTGTTTCTGCATGCGAGAGATTATTCTGTGCAAATATTCAGACGCCAATAATCCCTTTCAACTGCTAAAGTGAACGGATTTACATATTTTACCGATAACATGCAGTTATTTTGAAGAAGCATTTGCTCAAGAAGTAAACTGCTAATGGCGAAAGCTCAAGTTCCTGACAAAGTTGCGATGATGATTTCGAAGGATTAAGATACGAGTTAAAAGTGGAACTAGTGTCTATGACAAGGATAATTAGTTTAAAGAGTAACTGAATTTGCGTTGAAATTCATCACAGATGAACGTCTTTTTGTTATCACAATAACATAAAGACACAGACAAATAAAGATCTAAAAATACACATTTAGCATGATACTATTACTTACAAGATCAGTGAAACCTTAACTTTTTTTTGCTTTACTTTGAGGTGCATGTATATTGCTCACAAAAGTTTACGGAAAACTCAGCTTTACGGTTGTCTGACGATCCAAACACAAGATCTTAGAAACCTTAGCCTGCTAAACTAAATTTTGTGGGTACATGCATTGCATCCTCAAATGTTCACCGAATACTCAACTTTACGTTGTTTGAGCGGCGTACAACATACATCAAAACATTGCAGAGCCTTCATTGTTCTTCCTTCATGAATTGTTCTTGCTCGATTAAGAGTTGAATACTTGTTGATTTAACGTCTCTTCTGACCCACAAGGCAAAATGTATTCCGAAATTGCCAAAGCTATTGCTTTATTGCTTCTGAAGTTTCACTTTGTGCTTCGCTTCTATACTGCCTGGAGGTTGAAAAAATTGCGTCCTTTAATTAAATTGTGACAGGACTTGGAATTAACATAAAAAAGGAGAGTCTTCATCAGACGCTGTTCTCACGTTGAGACGAGGTCAAAGTACCGTTGTAGCGATGACTGAACGAGAATTTTTAAAAGAGCGATTTTGGATGACAGTGATAGTCGCTTTTTATGATGTGAGTCAAGGCCTAAATATTTATGAAATCGTCTTGACTTGGGCACGGTTGTCGCTCGGGAACCAAAATCGGTGGTTGACAGCGACCGCAAATTAGTGATTTATGGCAGCAATTTTGTAGTGATAACTTCATACACGACGGCGAGGCGAAAGCAATAGTACATTAATAAATCCTCGCTTACTTTGAGCAACCAATGCCTGTGAAACTTGACGAGTGAAGTAACTTAAGCGAGAAGGAGACAAGTTTAACAAACGACCTGGCGTCTCCTTTGAACCTTTGATGCGAACTCAAGGTCAGTGTTAAAAAATTTGCGCAGGTCTTTTCATGGAATAATTTCACGAGATTCAACTGATGCCTTTGATGTTCGAGGCTGGGACACAAAATTTCATTGATTCTTTAAATATGTACATTTGTGTTTGCTACACAAGTTCAATCCATTTAAAATACACATGTGATCGTTTGAAGTTACGACAAATACTCAACGTGCCCATGCACATTTATTTGAAAATAATAAATAAAATGTTCAGTTTTGCATTGTTGGGTTATGTATTTGATGGGATGGTTGTTTTGAAACCGCAATTGGGAACAAATAAGTGGTTGGCATGCGTAAGTAAGTTTTATTTGACAGTTAAACCGCCTGTCAGACTTAAGTCAGCGAATTAACTTTTCTTATCAATGTGAACGCAACTCTTCATTGCCCTGTGGCGTTTTATCTCCAAGGGATATCCACATGCAGTGCAAATTCTCACATTATGCGTACATTTCTGAGGAAATATTAAATATACTCAAATTACAAATTAGCAGTTAAATTTAATTCCAACGACATGGATATTCCTTCATTAAAATTAAAAAATTCGTGAAAAATTCCCCTTACTGAGGGGGCAAATTCTTTCATTATTCATTTTGACTGTATGAGCATATTACATCATATTTTACTTTTTAATATGACTTCTCATTTCACACATAAGTGGGCTAAACTACCGATTTAGTCAATTTAGAAATTCAGCCGCCAGACACACAGTGATTCTAATTTGAATTTCCTTGAACATCTCTTGAAATAGGATAACCTAGGACTTACGTACTAGCATGTGATTTTCGATTGCGTGCAGGATCGTGACGTAGGATTGGCAATAGTTAAAGTGATTTAGACAATTCTCACGGAATTCGTAGTTTGCTGGCAGATGTTCCGTACACGCCAACCATCGTACGTGGCACAACTTGTACTCTTCATCAACACCTGCTCGTAGAAGTTTAATTAACTGGGCAAATGTTGAGCAAAGTGCGATACATTACCCTGAGTGAACTCACTTCTGGCCCCGCCAGCAAATAAATCACGATTTTGGAGATAAATTTTGAAGTGTGGATTAGAATTGACGAATCAAAATATGGAATTTTCGCGTGTTTTGTGCGATGTTAGAGATTTGGAGGAAGAATGAAAGCATCCAGCATGTTTCAGAAGGTGAGGCTAGATCGTAGGTTCAGATCTCGTAACGTAGGTTTAGTTCTTATAACATAGTTTTAGATCTTGTCCCGGCGTAGGTTTAGGCCTCATTGCGTAAGTATAGATTTTGCAACGTAGGTTTAGATCTTGCCCCGACATAGGTTTAAGGTTAATTAACATAGGTTTAGACCTTGTTCTGACACTTAAGAGATGAACTAATTAAAAAAACTGACTGGGGAAAAAATGCGAGTTCTGAATACCTTTGATCAATTTGAAGTTAAAAGGTCGTGGGTAGTGTTATCGTTGCTTCGTACGTATTGACAGTGAAACTTTTACGATGGCTTGAAAGCGTCAACTTTCATCACAGCCCATATGAGTTTGCGCTATTACACAGCTGGAAAAAAATCACTGCACCATGTCAGATGTGATGAGAATAATCTTGAAAAGAGTAAAGTATTCTGGAGCCTCCAAATGTACGTATTCAAGAAATCTGTTTTCAGATTCTTGCGCGGTTTCTTGCAAACTCTCCTCTAAACAATGTAATTAATTTCTGCTATATAATTCCTCATATTGACTTAGTTGCAGCGAAAGGAAGCGAATAATATGTCTGGTAGCCATGATCCCTACCAAAAATCATGATCCATGATTAGGCCATGATCCCTATCAAAAATGCGCTTACAAATGTAGTGACAAGATAGTATCATGAGGTGTAATTTGTTATCGTGCTTGATGTTGATATAGAGTTTCTGTTCGAGTTCCCATTGAGAAAGATTCTTTTCATATTAAATATAATTTAATCGCAACTCTGTTCTAAACTATAGATGATAGAAGTTAAATTTTCATTGCGTTCATCACTTCCCACCTTACTTGACCCATTAAACATGATAACCTGTCTCATATCTCGATGCAGCTTATTTTGGCACAGCACAGATCATGGCACGACACTAATCATGGCGTGCCACCAATCTTGGCGGCAGACACGCGGACACCCACAGCAGAGAAAGTGCGGGTCAAAGCATAAGGATCTTCTTCCTTTGCTTCAGAGGCCATTACACCACAGCTGTTGTCCTTGGCCGCGCCACAGCTTGAATGCGAAAACAGCCTCGGGACGAGTTAGGCTGTTCATAAAATTAAAGACGAAGCACGAAAATTTTTAATCTGTACTTGAAATCCTTCTTTGTGGAATTTTGGTCACGATTTACGCGATCGTCTGATAATTATAATAATGATTGCCAAGCAATCACTGATAAAAATAATGAGTGAAAGTTGTTCATTTTTCCCTCGTTTGCGCCGCACAACAAGCATTTTTTGGTGTTCTGTATATGGAAGGATTAGCGTAATGAGTGCCATATCGAGAATCAGTTTTTCAATGAAGGCACGATTGAAAGAGTACTTGATTATCTTGCGTAGGAATTTTTTTAGGGAACCTAGTGATTGGTCCCGTATTTATAGATATCTGTAGGCGAACTCTGAAGGCTAGCAAATTGTCTGATATTGAAATGATTATTTAAAAACATCATCATTTTAATGCTCACAGAAATTCGTTCATGTGTCACTGAATTTTATCGAAAAGTTTGGCCGGGATTCTCCATAAAGAAATGAATTGGTCCGCCTTACATGACCTTGATGTTCACTCAATCGGTTTTCGAAATGGACAAAAATAATCCTCATAATTTAGAATGGTAGGTGGAGCAGCTGTCGGGATGAAGTACGAAACGCCATTTTAACACCTCAGATGTACCCTTCAACAGTAAATGGCGCACTGAGATTTGTATGCATTTGTAGCAGATAAACGAAATACTGCAGGAAGACTCACCTTTGAACCCTGCATATATTACAAAATCACACCCCATGAACATTCGAAGAAATATAACCCGCGGGAGAACTCTCTGGGCTCGAATAATTCTGTTCATCTGGCACAAGTGGCATCTTTTGTGCTCATTTCTTAATGCATTAATTCAAAGGCGTGAGGAAGTACATTTAGTAATGCATAATAATTTGAAGCATACTTCATAAGATTTACTTTGAACAAAATTCACCATATTCAAGTTTATTTACGTCCAAAGAGGTGAAGTTTTTGACTTACAAGGTTAGAAATGAAATGAAAATCCGCTCTGTTACCACGAAGAAGTATAGAGCAAAAAACACCTCCACCCAAGGGAAACGCTTTCCTATTAATGTTTACTCGTACAGCATGCGTTGCACTCTCACCCAAATTCACTTCACCCCCAATAAAAATGTTGAAAAACTTTAATATTTATACGGCACTCACGTCGTTATTTAAACAAGTTTTATGGCGTTATTTAAACAAGCTTTATGGGTCTAAAAAACTGGGATGCTTTATTGCTCATGAAGAGCAAGATAAAAAAAGGGGAGGAATTTGTTAATGGATGACGACTGATATACAATAATGAAATCGATGGTACAATAATGGTAATGACAACGGGTTTGATATTAGGTGTTGATTGAAGGCACAATAATGGGAATAAAGGAGTAAAATAATAGTAAAGATGGCGTATACTGCATCATGTGATGATGGGAGCTACAGTAATGACAATGATAGAGGATACAACAACGGTTATGATAGTGGGTGCCATATTAAATAATGACACAAGGTACAGTAATGGTGATGATAGCTAACACACTAATAGGTAATGACCGTGAGTACAAAATAGAAGATAGTAGCGAGTCCAATAATTGGTAATAATCATCAGTGCAAAAATGGGGGATAACCATGAGTACAAAATGGGTGACGATCGTGAATGCATTCACAGGCAATGAACGAGTAGAATCACGGGTGAAAATCATAGGTAAATGTGCAAAGCAGTTATTTTGGTATTTACGAATTTTCAATAAAAAAGAGAGAACCAGGAAAACGGTATAAAACATTTTTCATAAAAATGTATTCTCGAGGCAGTAAAAGACTCATAAAAAATGGACGTTTCGAGCCTTCGCTCATCATCAGCAATACAAATTCGATCAAAAAGTCATCTGTAAAATACAAAAAAGAAAACAACTTAAAAACAAAAACAAAATATGTATGACATTACTTATTGACTAGGGATAAAGGAAATGAGCTAAGATGATTATTTAAAACGGGTTTCGTTTTAAAAATGAACAGAGACTCTAAAATACGCAATTCCGAGCACAACTTTGCTCTGGCTATGACTTTGAAACTTTTTTGCTGACTGCTGTGTCGCATTCAAAAGCATGATTTCGGATGGCTGAGTTGGATGGGCTGGCCAAAATGTTTCCCGT
>JACJUY010001870.1:0-32474 GCA_014220935.1 Platorchestia sp. MABIK | reverse complement strand
GCACAACTATATTTGTAGATTAGGGATGCCTGCATCTCAGTAGGAAGTCTGTCCTTGAACCCAAAAAATGATTCAACCTTGTGATTATTGATTATGTGTGCAGCTCTTATCGGTTTCTACCCAAAAAATGATTCAACCTTGTGATTATTGATTATGTGTGCTACTCTTATCGGTATTTTTTATGAATAATGGATTTTCACGTGGTTTTGTCGAATCTCAAATTAGGAAGTTTTTAGATTTGAAATATGCAAATGTTCCAGACTTTCAGCAAGCAGCAGACTCTGTACGAACGCTCTCTCTATGTTTCCCTTACTTTGGACCTCAGTCAGAATTAATGAAAAAACAAATACTGAAGCTACTACAAAAATATTTCATCAATGTAAAATTTAGATTTATATTAATCAATAATCACAAGGTTGAATCATTTTTTGGGTTCAAGGACAGACTTCCAACTGAGATGCAGGCATCCCTAATCTACAAATATAGTTGTGCACTTTGTGCATCTGAGTATGTGGGCATGACTACCCGTACTCTGGGATGTAGGATTGCCGAGCATCAAGGTAGGAGTCACCGGACGGGAAACATTTTGGCCAGCCCACCCAACTCAGCCATCCGAAATCATGCTTTTGAATGCTACACAGCAGTCAGCAAAAATAGTTTCAAAGTCATAGCCAGAGCAGAGTTGTGCTCGGAATTGCGTATTTTAGAGTCTCTGTTCATTTTTGAAACGAAACCCGTTTTAAATAATCATCATAGCTCATTTCCTTCATCCCTAGTCAATAAGTAATGTCATACATTTTTCGTTTTAGTTTTTAAGTTGTTTTCTTTTTTGTATTTTACAGATGACTTTTTGATCGAATTTGTATTGCTGATGATGAGCGAAGGCTCGAAACGTCCATTTTTTCCGAGTCTTTTACTGCCTCGAGAATACATTTTTACGAAAAATGTTTCATACCATTCTCCTGGTTCTCTCTTTTTTATTGAAAAAATGTGCAGTTATCAAAAGTAGAATAATAGCTGGTGATCTTGAGTAGAATAATGATTGGAGACCTTTAATTAAATATTGTGTAAGGATCGTGAAAATAATAAAGTGTCATGATTGAGAGCATAATAATGGTTAATGATCGAGAGTACAATAGTATGGGTGATGATAGGGCGTATAATAACGGGTGATGATTGAGAGTACAATAATGGGTGACGATTGAGAGTACCATACTGGGTGATGATGGTGGAGACCCCACTGTGTTACCGCTGACAGCTAGGAAACCATTACATCACATATTTATGCCACAACCATATTGCTCACCACAGCAACACTAAGTATTGTGCTCGCAACACGCACCATTGAACGCTTCATTAATACTTCGTACAAAATGAGCTTCGTTCAAATGATATTCATTCATGCATTTTTTTGACAGCTTTTTGCCTTGAAATACGAGGATTTCTTTAGTCCACTCAAGCCAGTCCGTGTTTTTGCTGGTGACCACAGCCTTGTCGCACGTAGGTGTCAATGCACACGTACACGGACTGTTTGTGAGGCACCGGTTTTGTACAGGACGGTCAGGACCTCAGGTGTAACTCAGTGCAAGTTGAGGATAGTGTTTCAGCACGTACATCTCGTTCAAGGATGTTATTTTCAAGAGTTTTCAGTTCATAATATGTTAGCCATCATTTCTTGTAGGAAAGATGTAACGGCATTAAATTTTTAGGTAAAATTTTTCAGCATTAACTCCAATTAAACGCCTCCAATTAAATGAAAAAAATGTAAGGAAAAAATCGCTGTAGGTATGGTCATTTTATTAATACAAATAATGAAGTGAAAATGAATAAAATTGAACGTTTCGAACTCAACAGTTCATATTCAGCAAAAGAAATTCTGCGACAAAACAAAGCAAGTATGAGTAAATGAAAACTACACCATACAAAAGAATACAACATAGATGGAAAATAGTCGTAGGCATAAAAATAAAACAACAAAAAATGAAAAACGTAAACTAATGATTACGTTTTTACAACGAGAAAAGGAAAAGCACTTAGAGTGTCATTTGCATCGACGCGAAGCCGCGATACAAATTTGTTACAGATCATAATTTAATACTTATCATAATTTGATACATCTCATAATTTGATGCTTGTCATAATATGATATTTATCATAATTTGAAACAAATCATTATTTGGTACTTATCATAATTTATTACTCATCATCATTTGATACATATCATAATTTGATGCTTATCATAATTTGTTACTTATCATAATCTGATGCCTATCATAATTTGATACTTATCATAATTTGTTACTCATCATAATTTGATACATTTCATAATTTGATGCTTATCATAATTTGATGCTCATCATAATTTGTTACTTATCATAATTTGATACTCATCATAATTTGAATCATATCACAGTTAAATACTTGTCATAATTGTTTTCGATGCTAATTTTACTAGCCCTGTATTTGATACCTCTCAAAATGACCAGCTTTTGCAGGCAGTTGTTGTAAAGTAAAGATGATGTAAACCAAAACTGATTATGGTCCATAGCCTAATAATTTACTATTTAATTAGATATTTTCCTTGATTCCTTTTTTAGATTCAAATTTTGTAGATGAACATATCCTAACGTCTTTGTGTCGGGTGTGTTGCATTTCAAAATTGAAAGTACAAATTAAAACTCCAAGACCAAGAAGTTATTGCGCACTCAATATGAGAAGAAATTCTTTAGACTTTGAGCCTGCTGTCTGACAAAGATAAGGACACGTAATGCTGCTAAGAAATTTGACAGGGTGTTATTAACATTGATCCTTAGCGAGATAACAACACTTCTAACATAACACTTTCTTCTAAAAATGGCAAGTCGCGATGTCCTATTGTTTAAAGCTTTTCTTCTCTCATGTAATAAATACAAAAGGCCAACGAGAATTCATCTGATCATTTGCCTTTAAATTATCCTCTGAGATCATGTATGGTTAGCATGAAACATACACCGTGAGAGCAACATCCACCAAATTGTTTTCAGTATATGAAATATCTTCAGGCATGCCGACTAATTTTTAAAGAAAAAGATATACACTGCGACGTTCTCTGCTCATAGCTTAATACATTGGGATTATTATTTTTTTGAAGATTTGTTTACCACAAGCATGTGCATGGTTACAAGGGAGATACTGAAGTATATTTACACTATATCTAATAGTGAATAATAAATATTAAGATTAGGGGCAAAATGAGGTACCAGGCTTCTCTGGCAACCTATCAGGAGATGAACAAATTCTGTTTCAACTCTAGTGAATAATAACTAATTATATTTGTGTTTCTAATTTAAAATTAACAAACAACACGAGATAAATATGCCAATGTCAACTTGAGAGAGAGCGCAGTTATATTTCCCGGTTCAGTTTGATCTAATAGGGAATTTTAGAGCCTTTATGAAGGATTTAATGCTTATTTTTGGCTTTTTTGCTTATTTTCAAAGGATTTTAGTGTTTTAAAAGGATGCGTTTTCCTTTGTGCAAATAACAATGGATTTGAATTGTTTTATATGTGCATAATCTATGGGACTTTTGAAAGTCAATTTTCCCATTGCATTATTCCCAGATATTTAGAGCTGCCACCTCAAAATTTATTCTTCATTTTATCTTTATTTTTTTTCACGCTAATCCTGATGCTACGGAGCAGTGTTGTATTCTAAAAGAGAAAACACATCAATAGTCTCGTGGAGGCATTTACTATTTTGCATGCTTGCAGGAACAGCGAAGTGCCAATTAATTCCTGATGGATTAGTTTTGCTAACATATCAGGCTAATGTATGCTATTGCTAATATGCTTATTTAGCAGTTACTTACTCAAGGCTATTGATGCTAATGTACTTAATTTGGGGGTCAAACATATCTGTACTGATAATTACCTCTTGAGGACAATTGGTTGGCATGGACCATCACAGTTTTCAAAGAAGAAAACTACACTTCGCAGTTCTCACCTCTACTACTTTCACAAAAAAAGGCTCATCTTAACTGCTTTCATCGTCAACTTTCGAGAATGATTGATCGGGATTATTGCGTTAAGTTTTCACACTAATTCAAACCTAGGCGAGGTTTATTCAGTGCAGGGTGTCGTTCATTCAGTGTTCATTCGTTCAACACAAGTTCAGGGGAGGGCGTCCACCCAAATTCAGGGTAGGGTGTCCACCCAAATTCAGGGGAGGGAGTCCACCCCAATTCAGAGTAGGGCGTCCAACCCAAATTCAGGGTAGGGCGTCCACCCAAATTCAGGGTAGGGAGTCCACCCCAATTCAGAGTAGGGCATACAACCCAAATTCAGGGTAGGGTGCCCACCCAAATTCAGGGTAAAATGTCGTTTGTCCCGTTGAACCTAATGGAGTTGTTGACATTGCTGCAGCCAATTAACTTTCTCACGCGTTTGGTCAGATCATTTCTGCAGGGTGACGGGCAACAAACTGTCGTCCCCTCGCGCACGGAGCTATTGGAATTCCCGACATTGCTGTAAAATTCCATTCATTTTTGTCGATTTCATCAAGACTTCGTGAGCTGCGTTTTACGAGGGCCTCCGTGCCAAGGTGGTGAGCGGAAGAAGCGACCGTGCTCCCTCTGCCTCTCAAACCGACACTAAAGGGGTGAACTTTTTTTCGTTACTGTCAATAGCGAGAGACGTTTGTTCCAAAATAACGCTGAAAATGAAAACTTTGTTTCGAATTCCTCGCTGTTTGAGCCAAAAAGAGGAAAACTTTTGCGGAAACGGAGAATGTTTTTAGATGGAATTTATGAGGAGAAACGAAACGGAACTGGACAGAATCTTCGCATGCTCATAAAAATAGTTTTACATGAAAAGTCAGGTACGAAGTAGAGTATTGCATATTCAATGCAGATAACTGTGATTGCATTAAATTTTTTGGATGAAATTTTGCGTTTTCTACGCAGAATGAAGATCAAATTTTCGTTATCTTTGTGATTAAAATCTGGGATTTTTTCGTTTATGGGGAAATAATTTTGCTCTGGCCCTTTCTATAAACACTCTCGGTGTAATAGTAAAATTGTGAGCAATTAGAGCAAATGAAAAGAAGCATCTCATAAAGTTTTCTTGTTTCTTATCGGGGCATTGTGGAACGTTTATTCTCCCACCGTCTATTTCTGCAACGTCAATTTCTGTACCTATGGTCTGTTCTTGAACTTTCAGTTAATTTAGTCCTGATCATTGCATATTGTTAGAAATATTTAGATGAGACTTCACGCTGAAGAATAGGTTTATTCTTCAACATCGGGCTTAATAGTCATAGTCATGAAGAATAGGTATCATCTTTAGCTTAATTCAATGAATCTCGTTGTGCGTGCAGTGTTATTCAAGTTCTAAGGGAAGGGAGGGAAAACTCAACGAGTAGAAAAGTTTCTCATGAAATTTGATCAGCCGGGATTGTCCATTTTCTATGATAATAACAGAAGAAGCTTTTCCCAGATAAAAATACCTTCGTAAGACAACTAGATTTGAACTTGGTCTTTCACCTCCTGAGGGTAATGCTGTTCAAATGCGTTGAGGAAATGGGGTGATTTGAAAAAACTACTCAAAAGTCCTCGTGAATAGGGTGAAACATTTTATACGAGTATCAAACTTATACCTACATATGTTTCCAATTTTGACACATATGTAAATTAAAATTTTAGGAAAGATTATATAGAGGATCACATGCAATTTGGTGATTTCACGTTTCTAGCTTTTTAACAGACGTTCAGTGAATTCATTGAGGTGTGCGCTAAAGTTGACTCCGCCAATGTCGTCACATCGGTGTGTTTTCAGAGAAGCAGGCAGCAGCGGCGATGAGGTCTATAGCGTATGCATCAGATACGATGACATGGCTTTCTGCCCAAAACGAATTACAAAGAGGCATATATATTTCTTGAGAATTTTTTCCACTTGCAAACTCATTGCTGGTCTTTTAAAATAAATTCCCGTTAACAAAATTTTTCTTAGTTTGATTGCGTATTATCATTACCAAAATAGCTCATGAGCAAATTTTGACGGGGGTAAGTTGTAATAAATCAACGTTGTGCTGGCGTGTTAGAATTTTATACATATATAAACGGGGTCCGTATTACTTTCTTTAAATTTAGATTGTCTACTTTTAACATCACAAAAAAATGCGCGACTCACTTTAGTGTGAATTAGAATCCACTTAATCAAATTGCTAGCAGTTCTTCCTAAAACCATCGAAGCTGTAACACAAATGCTAGTGACTACCTTAAATAAGGGAAAGAAGGCGCTTCCATAAATATGAGCTGTCAGATAGCAACACCGATTGCCACTTAACACGTTGACTACAAAACTACAGAAGGGAAAGATAGCGGGTTCCTGGTGGTATTTTCTGGAAGATAGAATTACTCTTTGTGTCATTCCCAAATTTTAAATTTGAAAATTTTCTGCACATGTGGTGATCTCTGACAAGCCTTAGTTTTTTTCAGTCGATGTGCTGCCAAGAATTAAGTTGCTTTTACAGGCGTTTAAAATTATTCCAACGAGTATTTTGTAAAAAACTGGTCACTAAGAACGTAATTTGCAAGGCAAAAGTAAGAAATTAAGTTTTAGTGTTTATTTCGAAGTTTTTCGAAAACTGCAGAGACATTGACTGAAGTCAATTGAATGTGTAAAATGGGGAAAAATTAGACGACCAAGTTAAAGGGGATTATTTTCAGCGGCTCATTTTAAAACTACATTCAATTTTAAGTCATTGATTCCTTGAGAGAAAACTTGCCTCGTTCAGGGAGACTTTGAAGCCTCGTATTTGACAAACTTTTCGGAAAAAGTGGACAAACATCGCATATTTATGGCAAGTTTATACTGCCTTGCCATTTTGCAGAGAAGTTCTGGAGCAGCTTTCACACTTTTCTTTTCGAAGTGTCAAGAAGCTTGGAAAGTTTATTTTTGCGCGAGCTACATTTTAGGGAAATAAAAACTTGGGTTCTACGAAAAACTGGAAAGTAATATTGGACGTGGGAAAACACTGGATGTATAGAGTTACAAAAAAGAAGCCACGGGAGGCCAAACTTCAGTAGTTTCAATGTAGCTACGCGATAGGGAGTGACAACTTATGAACCTTAATCTTGACCAAAGATAGCTTGCTATAACGAAGGAAAAAAATGCCATCGAATGGTGTGGTTCCTGGTTTCACCGGATGCAGTTCTGCTTACCACAGTCCTTTTATATCTACCCATGTGGATTATTAATCTTTCGTTGTTTGTTAACAACATCTAAGATAACTGAAGAATGTAATGTAACGTTTGTTACAGCTATTCACGAAAAATTAATTATGTTTTTTGAAGGGAGTACGCAGTAATGAAATGAATGTTCGTAAATATTCTTGTTCATTACCGTTTAGAGTACAATACTTGTGACCAGATTTTAATTGACTTTGATCTGGCCATTTTTTTGCTCAATTCCCTGTAATTTTACTAACACGTTAACTACGTTTGCGCGGCTGCATCGGTTTGTTAGATATCAAGTAGCTGAAATGAAAAAAAAACGCACTTTATTGTTTGAATACATTTCTATCCTTTCTCAGAATAGTGAAAAAATATAATTACAAGATCATATTTTACCTCGTACACTGAAATGGATTCTACAAAATGTAGTGGATTAATTGAAATGATGTTCATTTGCACCGGTACACAAATGAGCGAATCACCTAGTGGTACACGTATGTGCCAACACATACGTAGTCAACGTGCTAAATGACCATCGGTGTTGATGTCAGACAGCTCTAACCGTTACCTCGCGGCCTCGCCTCAGACTGTTGTTTGTTCCGAAATGCTTTGCAAAGTCGTTTTCCTAAAGGTTTTAAAAATGTAAGAACCAGTGCGCCAACTACAACTGCAAAAAGTTGATAAAATGAAAAAATCAACTGCAAAAAGTTGATTTTTTTACAGTAGAATAATTCACGCATTCATTTCTTCGGTTGAAGGTGACTGTTATAAGATCTCTTTGTGGTAATTTTTCTTTGCATCGATTGCGCATGCGTGGTATTTTCTGAAAGATAGAATTACCCTTTGTGTCATTCCCAAATTTTAAATTTGAAAATTTTCTGCACATGTAGTGATCCTGAAATGCCTGTTTTTTCAGTTAATGTGCTGCCAAGAAATAAGGGGCTTTTAATGACATTTTATAATATTCAAACGAATATTTTACAAACAACTGGTCACTAAGAACGTAACAAGTCGACAAGGCTCGAACTAAAAGCCTCATTATCAGATTTTCTAGGGCTTTTTACATAATTATTTGTTTTAATCTTGATAACGAGGGTCATCAGCAGGCGTAAGATTTGAAGTTTCTTTAAATGAAGTCTTTCATTTCTTGGTTCTGGAGGGGCGTTCCCTTTCCACAGATGCACTTCTTATTTTACGAATGACATGGATTGTGATTTTATCATTTATCACTTCACTGTGTTTAAAGCAGGATACTTGGGTTTCATTGTAGGTTATGAAATACTCTGTCAAAAGTTTTGATCTTTATTATCCAAATTTGATGCCCCTGAAACTAAGATATCATTTTGGTTATTTCTGTAAGAAGTTTTAATTTAGTTAGATATGAGCTACACAAAAAGGATTACAGTTTAAAGGAAAATTGTGGTTGACTTTATTTCTTAAGGTACTCGCAAGGCTGAACGCATGATATAGAAGATTTCTAGAGAGAACTTCAGCGATAGAGTGAAAAAAGAAAAAAAATTTCTTCCGTGTTCTGAACATTATCGCGAGTGCAGGATTGATTGCCAAGTTCAACGTTTTAAAAAAATGAGTCTAAGTTCATAAATGAGATAAATAAAACAAGTCTGTTATGACATGGTTATTGGTTACACAACGTTATTGTTATCGAGAATCAAGAATTTCCTAAACTCCTACCCATGAGCTTCAATGATCGCACCAAAACACAAGCCCGAAATTTACAACTTGACGATGCATTATTAGAAATCGTAATTGTTCACGATACTCAAGAATTAGTTGAAATATTTGACTTATTGTCAAAAATGGTTTTCCAACAAATATTATTGCGTACATTTGAAGCTCAAAGTTGATTTCAGCGTTGCGATCACTACAATTTTAAGGATTCTACATTTGTTCATTTATACTGTGTGTAATAACTTTATTAGCAATCAACGCAGAAGTTGTCCGTGATGGGTACGAGTTTTTGTAGTTCGTATAAAATGTGTCTTTAAATCGTGTACTATGCTATTTTCAGAAGTTATTAAAAGAGTGCACATAAGTTGGGGATCAAAGTTATGCTTCCATCATTCAATTCGTAATTGCACGACGCAAACCCGTGATGTGAGTTTTGCATTAAATTTGCATGGAATTTATTCATAAATGGAAAATTTTTCATTGCAGTTAATTGATAAAATTTAAAATTTGATGGGAAAATCCGTCTGACGAGCGACATCGGCAATATTTTTGTCTCCGAGTTGTATTGGAATTTTAAGTTGCTTTTACATGTTTATTATTCGATTTTACGCAGAATTTTTGTCAAAAATAATGAAGATAAGGCGATCAGGAAGCTAAAATCCCATTGAGAAAGCCAATATTCATTTCACCATCCACATTTTCCGGGGAGTTTTTATTTAACATCACTCCTCAGAGCAGAATGAAATGAAGTTGATTTTCTTTCAGATAATTTTTAACATTAGTTACGCGTATTTCAATTCGTATTACTAAAAAAGCTTGTAGATGAAGACATTGCGAATAAACTTAGTCAAACAGAAATAAAATCCTTTGAAACAGCCAGAACGTTGGTGTGGAGTGGGGTCGTTAAATTCATCACACCGTACGTGCGAAAACTGCAGTAGGTGTAAACAATTCACGATGTGTAAGGCTTTGTTTCTACCAAAGCGAATCTCTTCTTTAGGTATTTAAGGCTGTATTTGTATTTTTCATTCTGAATACAGTGGGAACCTAATTCATATTTGCAGAAACATGGAACAAACTTTATCAAACCTTTCCCTGAAAATGCTTTTGAGGGACTGGAGAAAAGAAAAGTGTAAAAACTTCTTGATTTTACAATTGAAAACCCGCGCTCTCTGAGTTCGTGTGGATCTCTATGTAGCTGCTCTCAACGCTCAGACCTGCGTGTGGGGAAGTTGCATCTCCCTTGTACGTCACAACTCGAGCAAGGCTTCAGATTTGAGCCAATCGAATGGCTCTCTTAACTTGTCAAGCCCGGGGCTGAGTGTCGGCTTCATCCGACTTCATCCGAACAGAGCTTGACAGGACTGATTACCCATGAAGCAGGGTTGACGCATGTTTTTTTCTTGCTAAACAGATGAAATTGTATTTTTCCTTTGAAATTTTGAGAAAAGTTGCCCAGTTCACTATATGAAAACACTACAATGTTTTAAAATGATAAAAGATTGTTTCCTAAGTTTTCTTTCAAAAATGGTCAAATTTAAGTTATTTTGACAGATATAAAAATGCGACCCTGAAAATGTGCCTAAAATTTAAAAGGATCGTTAGTTCCAGGCAGCAAATTGATATGAATGCTAACACTCGCATTCACTCACACTTTGCAGGCCTAAATTTTCCTAAAAGTATGTTTAGAGCCTAAAAATATGTTGCGTGAGTTTTAAAACACTGTTTTTTCAATGTTAAAACATGCTAGGTAACGTTACCCTTAATTTTTTTCAAGAGAATTTGAGAAGTGTATTCATGGTGGATTAATAAATGACCCCAACTACATTAAGGTGTTAGTTTTCTGATCAACAATTAACGAATGTCCATATTCGTAATCAATATCACCAAGGCAAAATTTTATCAAGTTGTTACAAATGGAAAGGTACATGAACAGTTTGTATGCGAGCTGTGCTCGTATTTATCTTGGTAAAAGTATTTCCCAAATTTTTAACCTTTCGAATGTACTCCCCAAATCGCATGTCTCACTCATCACCCAATAAGTCATGTGAGTTTTCCCTGTGAAGACATTTAAATGAACTACGTCTGCTCGCTATTCCTGACCCCTGGTGGCCTTTGGGGCTCATAAGTGAAGCAAATTTTCGAAATGTGTTTGGAAAAGCGTTTCCCAGACAGGGTAAGTAAAACCAAAACGAATGACAGAACAAATGCAAATTTTGGTAGGTCGAGTTCGTTTCAAAGCGCATTCTTGGAAGAAAATGCTTTTAATCAACGTCAGAAACAGTAGAAACTTCCTCCAGCGCTTAAACAGATGCATGTATTCAAGAAGGCTCATGTGCACGGCTGCTTCCAACAAATCGAATGCTCATTTGTCGGTCTTCACGAGTCTTTGTTTAAGAAATGAAGGCCCAAACTAAGAGGGACAGATTCGTTGTTTCCGACTCCCAAATTGAGCAAAGCTCTTAATCTCCTGGCAATGACATTCGTACAAATTGACTTATCATAAAGAGGCAGAAACTAGACGAGGCTTAAATGGAGTTGATGAGCTCAAGTTTTGCGGCAAGTTTTAATTAGGCAATTAAGATGCTGTCGCCGGCGTCTCTGGGACTCAGGACACTTCCTAAATAAGAATGAGTCTTTGAAAAGTGTAACTGCGCATCCGAACTCCAGCTCCAGATGCGTTGTCTGGCTCGGCTTTGAGGTTTCTCTCCCATTTCTCTTTAATATGTACGTGCAATAAGGGATAGAAAGGAAATGTTTTATGATGTTCGTGCAATACGGGACAAAGAGAAAATGTCAATCACGGAAAGATATTTTGTTGGTTCAATTCGATGACAGTGCCTCACGTTAAACTAGTGAGAAAAGAGGAGCTTTCACTAGGGAATACGAACGTAAAGTAAAGCTGCAAACCCAAAAATCAATGGTCTTTCTCCCTACCATATTAAATGTTCGAATTTGACCGAAATTTCAAAGATTTCTCTCGTAAAAATCTTAGAATGTTCTGGGGCTTAGCTTACAGCATTGTCTGATTCTGTTGTAAACTCTTCTCATCGAAATCGAAAAATGATCCACATTCAACAATTAGAAAATTTATGACGAAACTATTAGTAAATTCCCAGAAAATAAATATTACGCAGTTAAATCTTAAACATCGAGGCTGGTCTTCAGGTTTGTTTAGTTATTCAATCTCAAGTTGAAGAATTAAGTTGAGCTTTGTGGTTAACAGATTAATTTTCTCAGAATCAGTGCTACACGCGCAGGTCTCATGAGTGCCACGTATTCAACTGACTCAGTTTGTGTCATTAGCCCTAATTTTGCAGTGATTTGACTGAGCAGAACAGCTCACGGGCGTTGTAGACAGCGCTGTGAGACTCCAGTGAACACGCTTGAGACCAAGCTCCTCCGACACGGGAACTTACTTTCATTAGATACTTTAACTTTGTTACGAGAACGGTATTTGGCTGTTCCAGGAAATAATTTATTTTATGAGGTCCTCTCTTGTTTAATTTTCCAGTTCACGGCCTCCAAAGAGACTCTTCTTGCTTTTATAGTTCGCGCATTGGTCACTGATGAACTCTTGATATTCCTACCCGCGAAATTAGTGACAAACTGAACTTTTCCATTAGAAATAAATGTTCGAGTTGGGCTGAAAATTTTGTCAGAAAGTATGAGAGCTACAGTAATATTGCATGCGAATCAACCAAGGGACATGAGAGTGAACTCAAGTGCTTTAAGTGAATAGAAAATGTACGCATTCTCTTTTAAAGCCTCAAACCTTTTGAATTAGACCCTAAATACCTATGATAGAGAGAACTCCTGCAAAAATGTCATTAAGTCGTTCACGTATCATTTTAATTCAAGTTTATATAAAGCAATATGTTTATCGTGAATAGAGTATTTTGGGAGTGTATTTAAACTGACGAAAAAGATTAAACAAAGAAAAATTAAACTTCGCGCTCTCAGAAAATCGTAAAATTGAATTCACCATTTAAAAGTTCATTTTGTTCCACTCCGTTCTTTTAAGAGAGCAGTTTTCCCTCAGCAGGTTCTTTATCTCTCCTAGGAAATCGTAAGCTAGAGCAAAGTCACTCTCCCGAGTCCCATACGGTGTCTCTTACAGAGGCTGTTCAGTTTTGTGGAGCTTTGGTCGGCTTACGAGGCTTAATTTAAGTTGTTCTCAAGGCGTTTGATTTAACTCAAAGAAGAAGGATGTATTTGTACTAAACTATTTAAAATGAGCTTCTTCATCATGAAGAAAAATAATCCAGTTTCACGCGTTTTGCTCGTCTCAATACACGTGTCCAGAAAACAGTTAAAGTAATGGTGAACGCTCGATTTTTTTGTATAGTCCTACGTTGAAAGTTTACTTTGAAATTTTGCACCTCAGTACATTTCCGTCCGATAAACTAACGGAAGAAAGTTTTGCAAGATTTTCAGAGAGAAAAATGCGTGGTACCGTTGACTCACAAAAAATTATATTACTATAACATCTCATGTGTCAAAAAAATGAAGTCGCTAATGTCATTCATTTGAAGCAGTACCATTTATATCTTATTTCGCATGTAACTCCTACAAACCTAAACAAATTTCGAGGCTGATTCAACCTCTAGATGAAGACCCGAGGGCCAATTTTTCTTTTTTTGGTCAACTATGAAATCAAGCCGGAGGTCATTTCGCCGCATCAGTCGCAAAGTCACGATCCGGGCACCAAGTTGCAGCCGACCGGGCAGTTGGAGTTGATATGAGCTTCCTGAAGTCTCCTAGATGCCCAGGAGGCCCAAGTTTATCTTCCAAATGAGATACAATCGAGTTAAGCGCAACTCGCTGCCCCTGAGACATGGGCCACTTCGTTTGTTTAACTACGAATGCCACCACTGCAAGCATTCGAACTTGTGTGGCAAGGAAGCAGTACCACCTTATTGAATGTCTGGACCATATACAGTACATTTAAGGAATGTGAATATTTGTGAGTTAGAAGAAAACCAGTGCACTTACTTTCGTGAATTCGGAATGTATCCGTAGATTCATGGATGATTACGAAATTTAATGCGAAAATTCATGAGTCTACTATGATCAGATTGGTTTTAACTGAAATTATCCATTTGATTGTAAAATTGAAATGAATAATTAACGTCACTTAGTATTGAACTTCACGCTTATGTTTAGCTATTCTTTGGGTAATACCTGTACGCTCATCGTAAAAGGTTGCCATACTACTCGTTTTGTCCGAGCCAATATATACTCGTAAGTAGGTTGCAAGGCAAGGACAAGAAAATGGTTCATTCATCGGCAAAATTGCTGACATCATAAGCAAAGCTACAAATGTTGTTCACGGCATTCTGTCGGATCGTGTTGACAGAGGTTCGTTTGAAACTTGAAATTAACAAGTCGACCTCTAAAAATACCCATGAGAGGTGATCAGGATATTCCTGCGATCGCAAAAATTTGAAAAATTTCAAAACTGATGCCGCTGCTTCATAACAGCAGATAATAAACGTCAACTGTATCTTGATAGTCAGTCAGGATTCGTGAAGGTCAGCTACGTCTCAGCGTTTAGCTAAACGTGGCTTGCTGCTTGTGAGAGTTCCTGTCGGAGACATTAAAAAAATCTCGCTTTTGATTTGCTACTCATCATGTGACGTAGTCAGCACAATGGGGAGTGGTGCATTTTCGTGATGAATCGAGATTTCATTTATTTGGATTTGATGACAGGAAGGAACTTACAGAAAAAAAATGAAATATCCTCAGAACATTTCCTAAAAACAATTAAAAGTCTTGTGGTGGAATTTTTGTAGCTTTGAGGAAGATTTCTCCCAATGGTTTTGTTTTTTGGATGCTGTTACGAAGATGGACTAGTGACTTGGTAAATGAGGCCCTTTTTGGGTAACGTCCTTAAATTACAAAACTCATTGCACCAACCAATGATTTTTTTACAGGACACTACACCATGCTTCAAGGCCAAAAAATCTTGACCTACCTAAAAATAGGAGTATCATTTGAAATTAAATCACCGTTTATTTCACGTTGCGCAATTAGATCCCCAGTTATTGACTTGTCTACTACCTCGGACCCCCGTAATTGACTAGCCTGGGTACCAAATCTTTGATTTTTGGTTAATCAACTGGATTTTCAATTATTAGGTTGTCTGTTTATTGAATCTCCAGCTTTTGGTTGATCAACTCCTGGATCTAAAATGGATCTTCGAATGGATCTTCAGGTTTTGCCTTAAATAGATTTCCAGCTATTGGCTCGTTTGCCGAATGAATCTCCACGCGCATATTGGTTCGTCGACTTGATAGATCTCAAACATTGGCTCGTCTGCAGAATGGATCTAAAGTTATTAGCTAATTCACCGAATGGATCTCCGCCTATTGGCTAATTCACCGAATGGATCTGCGCCTATTGGCTCGTCTACCAACTTGATCCTGAAACATTCTGAGGTGTAAGATTTGTGAGCAAGAACTCTCATGTCAACCACAGTTAAAGATCTAAAAGTGTAAGAAAACAGTGCGAGATCAACTTTGACCTTCTCATCAGTGACACGCGCAACATACTATAACATTTCTCCAGAGATATTATCGCTACTTCTAAGTACCGAATGAGTAAATTGTATCCTGCCATTATAATCGTCTCGTACCTATTACGCTGAGACATGTATGCCTCGTTGTGACCTTAAGATGAAAGTTTAAGGACTCCTTTAGAAAATTAAGCTTCTTAGGTTTCTCGTTTCTGTATTGATGCCAATGTAATTAAAACGTAAGATTGGTTTCCTTTTTATTAGATTTTCGTAGACCAGCGATAAACACGCTTTCGTAGGTTCACATTTGAAATCATTTCCGTTAACACCATGGAATGCAGGTATAACTAATGGTGGTGGTAAATGGTGGTAAGGAAATAAAATTTGTTAAATAAATCAATATCAGTGAAGTCGTATAGTGGCGGTATTATTTTGACACATGTTCTGTATTCAATTGCAAGCCAGCTTGTTATCAAACATTGGAAAAATGATAATAGTATTTTAAACCCTTAATCAGTTTTAGATATGTTTCATTTTGCCCTCGGCAACTAACATTTTGCCATGCATGAGTGTGCTGCAAAGAGTGTTCAAGTTTCCCTTATTCCAAATGGAGCATTTATTCGTCACAACAAATTTCATTGGAATTGATTTTCATCGAACCTTCTAATTGATTGCAGCCCCATCAAAATAACCACACGTCTTGCAGGATGCTCCAAACATCTGCATCAGTGGCCTCAGATGAAGTGACCGTAAATTAACGCCACAAAAATAACTGCACGTCTCTCTGGACTCTCCACACATCTGCATAACTGGCCTCAGATGAAGTGACCGTAAATTGACGCCATAAAAATAACTGCACGTCTCTCTGGACTCGCCATACATCTGCATAACTGGCCTCAGATGAAGTGACCGTAAATTAACGCCACAAAAATAACTGCACGTCCCTCTGGACTCGCCATACATCTGCACAACTGGCCTCAGATGAATTGAAGGTAAATTAACGCCACAAAAATAACTGCACGTCCCTCTGGACTCGCCATACATCTGCATAACTGGCCTCGGATGAAGTGACTGTAAATTAATGCCCGCGTGTGCCTATTTATCAGCTCCGGCATCCATGTCTCTGGGCGGAATACATTTCCCGAAGGATGCAAGTTGGCAGTTGCCGTGTCTCCAGCATTGGGTTGCGGAAATTGCAGCGATAAGCAAAAGAGAACATTAGTGAGGAAATATGGCTTCTTGGTAGCCACTAAATTAGACTCTGCACAGGTGCCATCTCGACCCCGCCCGTCGGAAGACAGATGGCGCTGTGGCTGATAAGTCGAGTAAAAATTCTGCAGTCAAGCATATCACAAGCAAATGTATTATAGATTTTTTTCTGTTGTTTAGAATATTTCATGTACGAATAACTCATCTGCAATTTTTTTTTGCTTTTTAAATAGGAGTAATCCAATTTTAGAAGTGTAAAAAGCCTCAAAAAATATGCAGTCCTTGTTTGAAAGGATGACATTTCATACCGATAAGCAGGTGCGTTCTTTTTAGGATTGTGGCTCCGCGTCCAAGTACTGATGTTATCGTGTTTTTCATTATTTTATAGCACGAGTACTTATGTTATAATCGTTTTTTATTTATTTTATGGGGCAAAATATCTTGGAACAATGGGCGGAGAGGGATTAATCAGGTTAGGTTTTTCGAATCAAACTTGAAGTTGAGAAATACTGAGCAAATTATTTGTGCTGTGATTGTGTCTATTTTCCGAATTTAAAATGTACAGCATTTAGCGAATTACGCATCTCGAATTCAATTATTTTCGTTTATTTCTATGAAGCCTCATTTGCGGCTACAAAAACAATATGCCACGATGTTTGTTAAACAAACATTGGTTGCTTTAGCTCCTGTAAAATACGCACGTTTCATCACAATGTTTTTGAATAATTTCAAAGGAATTAAGTGCAGCGAAAATGATTCGTAAATGAGCTCGGTAAGCAAAGAGTACGAATTTGAAATAAAGTTTTTAATTCACCATTATCAGGTGAGCTGCACTCGATTTATCTTCTACTAAAAATAATGAAAAAATGCACAAAACGACGATTGAAACGAATGCTTTAATAAATTTTTCGTGCCCTGTGAGCCTGCAGCCTAACACGTCTGTATACTGAGTAGGTAATTCTCGGAATCATGAGCATTTGCTGGTGAAGTTTGAAAATAATTTTTAATGAGTGGAATTATTTACGTTAGCATTTCTGGAATGAAATTTGAAATTACGATGAAGAAATATTTTTCAATGTGTGATATCGTTGTAAAGAAGTAAAATAGATCTTTCAAAATGAAAACTACAAATTTTTCTCTAACTGATCATTATTAATGCATTATCCGCATTAATAATGCATTAATTGTGAAGAAATCAGTGAAAGGAACTTTAACATCATGAGAAGTTAAAATTAAATAGTTAGAAATAAAAAATTTCTTAACTCCTTCCGTGTAATAAACCATTTCTTTATCAGTTGAACAGAGCCAGTCCATTAAGATTTGAATGGATTTTCAATTTTTTGTTTTCATCAATAATGCAAAAGAACTCTACATCGATTAAACAGTGTTATTCTGCGAGAAAAATATTTTTCTTCTTGTTGAGGTAAAAGATTTTAAGCAGTTTTATTTTGCAAGGAAGTATTTTTTTTTGCAGAAGCAAATGATAAACAGGAACGAAGAAGAATGCGAGATGTCGGTACAACAGCTAGTGTCGACTCAGACCCATTTCCCACTGAGCTAGTAAAGCAGCATCGAGCAAGCTCGCATGAGCTATATAGCAGACGGTCTGCGAGACTGGTAGGTAGGAATAGCACTATTACGAACCGTTGCCTTCACACTGAACTCGCACGTTTTATCTAGCATCCAACATGCGAGGTGACAATGCTATTCCTATCTACCAGTCTCGCAGATCGTCTGCTAGATAGCTCATGCGAATTTACTAGATGCTGCTTTGCTAGCTCGGTGTGGAATGGGCCTAACTCAGCAGCACTGACACGCTGACTCTTGACGCGTAGCCATCGTATTCTAGATTAAATAGAACGGAGCGGTTTTTAAAAGATACACTATGCAACTAGTTATTCTTCGTTTCATGATAAACTTCTGAACATAAATCTAATGATCAAATGTAAACTGATGAGAGTGTGAACTACAATAGAGAGGTAAAAAAATTCTCAAGTAAACTGATGACATATGAACCTTGCATGAAATGACAAATTCATTTTGTAAGTGATATGATGAAATTCTCCCGTAAATTGTGTGCTGCTATGATATTAAAATATAAGCCTTAATAAGTATTTCATTTTAGCGTTCTCATTTCTCTAATGTATGCTGTATGTGTCTGAAATTTCATTCATATAGTAGTCAGTAATTCCTCCCCCCACCCCCAAGGCCGAAAAGTAATTGAAATGTGCATCACAAGTACCGTAGACTTAAATGTCAAAGTCTTGCAAGGCTGATGTAAGTATCTTCACGGTTAGTAGCAATGAAAAAGATTCATAAAATTAACTTTCTATTGTTTTATTTGTTACAGTTTACGAAACCATGAAGAAAAAAGTTTACATGGAAATTTCAAGGGTTTATTTGCAGACAGACACAAGGAAGCTGGGTCTAGGACGCTATTGGATCTGTCTGCACGATCGAGATCTTAAGCGCACACCAAAAATTGTGACCAACGTAATTTTAAATTATGAAATAATTTTCTGCAGTGGCCATCTTAGTCGCTGGACTTAAATACGAATTAAAATCTTTGATTTAACTTTAAAATTCAGATTTGCGAAAAAAACAATGAACTTGGAGAATGGGAAGTTTATACCATGAGGAATAATAGAATGAAAAGGAAATCAGTCTAATAGACCTAACCATTGACTATCCTTTAGCTCTGCCCTGTCAATTTTGGTTGCGTTGAAACGGGAATTTTGTACTAACTATTATTTCGTTTCACAAGTGTCCACTAAATCATTTTCTGTGCAGCTAATTACTATATATATCTTATGCTAAAACATATCGTTCTATTTGATTGTCTCTAAAAAACAACAACAGAAATTCATTTTTTCGAGGTATCCCACACTCTCTGAGGGGACTGTAGTCTCAAAATAATTTAATATTTGACGTTTTGTTGGTAGGTAGGAAGTGGTTTTTTAATGAAAATTAAGCATGAAAGATTACATCGCATATGTTTCGAGTAGTCAAAACTGAAAAAAGAAGCGTTGCTCTATTTCCGTAAGTTGAGTGGCTTCAAGTTTTTTTTTTTTGCATCCTGTAGTTTTTCACATTTTCAAACAAAAACCTCGTGCAAAAATTTGAGTATTTTAATTTCTCATTGAGAATGCTCTAAGAATTGTTTCGCTTTTGACGTTCGAGTTTCGTTAGCTCCAAGTGTGAATGATTTGTCTGAGTTGGAACCGATTTTTCATAAACTGTAATTCCAAATAGAGTGTGGCAGCTGGAGTAACTTTCCATTGTTCTGCTGGTATAGAAAATTTCGTTATGTGATTCGATAAATTCACATTTTGATTCTTATGTAAATTAGAAACGTCCATGAAACTACAGAAATACCACAGAGGTCAATCATTTTTTTGGTTAGTTTACTCAAAGTGAAAATAGGTAACAAGAAAAATGGCAGTTGTTCTTCATGAAACAGTACAAAATATTGTGGAACAGGAACATAATCGATATTATTCGTACTAGAAAACAAATTTGCCGGCTTTATCACCAAGGTAACGCCATCTTGGAATCGGACTTGAAAACGAAGCATAGCAGCACCTTCACCGATCCATATTCCTATTTTGTTTTGCACGAACGAGCTTAGTTTCCACAAGACGGTAAAGCCGGCGTGCAACAGAGTGAGCTCGTTTGCATATTTGCCGGCCCCATGGCGCGCGGCTTCTTCTTTCGGTCCAATCGAATTAAGTTTTACCAAGGAAAAGGAGGATGGAAGTCCGTCAGTAGTTTGGCTGCGGAGTGCGGAGCCTGTGCCACAAAGTTAGATCGAGCGTACAGAGAGCATAGCAATGAAACGGCCGACTGCCTCAGGTCAAATGTTGGGGCTGGGTGGGGCAGTACCAAGCTTCTGTGGTCATCTGGGTGGGAAGGATAGTGTGGTGGTGTAGGCAATATGAGCTACGCTGGCTGCTGCTCAGTTTTAACCATTCGACCGCAACGTGTGCCAACGGTGGCCAAGGAGGGGATTTTCATACTACCACTGACTGCCTTGCAGTTACTAACTCTATTTTCATCAATACTTGATTAAATAACAAGGCATGTTCCCGTTAATAATATTGTAACTATTTTCAAAATTGCTTCCCACAATTGACTTTAAATTTGAGTTAAATGTTGAACTTCAGTATAACTGATTGTGATCAAAGTGTTAAGACTTACTGAACAGGTAAGTTTTGTGGTGATGATTGACGTGTGTGGGTAAGAAGTAATCTGTTACATTAAATGTAGGTAACTGGGTGAACTAGTCATTTTCATTTGGACTTTTTGTTTTTGATCTGGAAACAATGACCAGGAGCTAAAGATAAAGAATGGAGTTGACTTCGTGATAATATGAGCTGAAGCGCACAATTCTCTCAATGATCTGTTTACTCTGAATTAACACTTGAGAGACTTCTAAGTTCCCACACGGACCATGAAAATATGTATGAAAACATAATGCGTATATACACTCTGCAAAAATGTATGAATCTTGTATTAAGGCGAAATTAAATATGGTTCCCACGAAATTCAGAAATCACTTCATTACATGGTTAGGAGTAAAGAGAGTTAGGGTAATAACATTCATATCTAATACTGTCAAAGCTCTTGGCCTGGTGTCTAAAAAGTAGAACAGTAAAACATTCCAACAGAAATCCCTTCAAGTTGAAGTTTAAAATAAACCTGTTTGGAACTATGAAAGTCCCAGAAATATTTCCAAAGAAATATTGAATGAAGTGTATTATTCTGTTATACATGTGTAAATGTGCACAGATTCTATCAAGAACCACTTCAGGCAGAATTGTTGAGTTAACCTTTTCAAATGAAGAAACGTCCCAGAAATATACCTTGAGAAACATATTGAGCTATATGTGTACATGCATTAAGCTGGTATACACTTGTAATTATGCACAGAATTAGACCGCAGCTTACAAAAGCTAAGATGCCATTGCTAAGTATAAGGGAACATTCTTTTCCACGCATGGAGTTGCAGCTTTGTGTGCAATCCTGAGTGCAAGTACAGAGATGTTGATAATCACAAACCTGATATCAAGTTGCTTTACAATAAGCGTGCCGTGAAAGAAGGTTCTCATTAAAAGAAGTCTGTTGACTCCCTGGAGTTTTTAACAACTTGGCTCGCGATAACTAGACATCATGCAGAGCAGTGGCATCGTAATGAGCTAAGGTATTAATCTTGCTGCACCAGATTATCTTATTACTTATTCTGTATTTAGTTCGCTATGGGATTTGCATTTGCTTGAGTTCCTCATTGGTTAAAGCTCATTGAGTGGCTGTTGATACTCATGATGGGGGTAAAAGTTTATTTAAGCCAATATCAAAGCATGAAGCGTAACCCTTTCAGCCACTCAGAGCAACCAATAATCCTGTTTTGTAATCATCCTTCAACTATTGTATTGATGTGTAGAGTGTTATTTGTGGTCGCAAGATATTATTGTTTTCTAGTTAAATTTTCCCTCAATCCCTTTTTTGAAGTTCACAACTGAGGAACGATTCCTTCCTTACTTCGATGTCGGTGACAACCTGATGCCAGTGCCAGTTGATTGACGGTGGTTGTGATAACGGTAAAACGGGTGCAAAAATTCTGACTTGAAGGGTTATAACACATTGGCAGTTTTGTCAAACTCAGTTCACAAATTTACCTATTAGAGCAATGGAATGATTATAGGTAAATCCGTTGGAAAGATTTAAAATGAACAATGAATGTGAAAGTTGTGAGTCAAAAATAGTGGAACTGCAGATTAAATGAAGGTCGTATTGATTTATTTGGATTAATGATAACTTCAAAAAAATTAGGGACTTAACTTACCTTGACGTAGAATATTTATGTAATTGTGGGCTGAAGAGGTAATGCACCGTGCAAGCAATCATTATATGATGAACGACCACCGACCATTTTTTAGCCCACGCAAAAAGAAAAGATCGATCTTCGACATTGAGGAGAAATATGGATGCAGTAAAATGGAACGAATGTTTTCCAAGTACCTTAAGGCTTCACTTTATTTCGCGTACGTCCAAATTACGCAAATTACGCAAACATAAATCTAATATAAACGGTAGGTGCATCAAGAAAATCCCTCTAACTTTGAACTAAAGAAGTGAACAAGGTTGTCGACAAAAGAATGAGAAATTACTCCTAGCAGGATAATAATATCATTATATCAGCTGGCGTCGACATTGCTATGGCGACAGTATCCAATATTCTGCAGGGATTTATATCTGAAAAAACATGAGAGACTGAAAAGGAAAGGTTTTAAGCGAACAAAGACGCGTCTTGTGTTAGCAAAAATGAATTTCATTGGAAAAGTATGGTCTTTTGAAGCAATAAAATCCGACAAAACAACTATACGCCCATTAGTGCACATGTAGAGTTACTAACTGCAAAGAATCTAAATTTATCTGATAAATCAATGAAAAGACGCACACCAACTCTTTCCTAAACGCAGACAACTTGAGATGGTCACTCTTTGGAAGAACTATGCTTTTAACAAGTCACAAGTGTTTAGAAACTTGTGATTTACCTTAAAATTTTCACCCTTAATTTTGAAACAACTCACAGTAAATAAGGTATATGAGTTCATCATCGAATACTTTGATTGACCACCTTCTGTTTTTCTAATGCAATGTCCAAGAACGCGATTCAAAATATGTACCATTTTAAAAAACATTTTCATAATTTTTGAATTTAATTTCCACAAACGAAGCTAGGGACAAGTATACTATTTATGTACCGTGGGAATCCACGGCGTTATTTCCCACTTTAAAACGTATTGATTCACAATAAGAAAATAATATCTCCTCCGAAGAAACTAAAGAGAAATTATTACTCTCTAATGCTCTTTATTTTGAATATCCTTGAATATCATTGCACGATGTAGAAATGCGGAAATGCTTATTTCTCAGCTGATCACTCGCAAAGAGAAGCTTTTCTTAATTGATTAATGTAAAAAAATTCCAAATAGTTAAATAGAAATGCTCATTGAATATCAAAATTCATTCCATGAATCTGGTATGAGAAAACATCAACAATTCGGCAATTTTGAAACGACATTCTCTGTATATTAGGAATGCTGAAGCATTTCTCGCATTCTGAAGCAATATTCAAGGTTCACGATTTTTTTTTGTGGTTGTCTTTTTATAATTTGCAATATAAATAGAATCCTGATTTTTTATTTATAAAGGAATTAATTTCTCTTTCTACGAATGAAGAGATACAGATTTACAGATACGCATTGATAAGTCGATTTTGAGTTTGTGAGGAGAGGCAAAATTGCTTTTACAAACCATTTTGTTCTTTGTGAACCTTTTCGGGGAGCATCTTGAAATATTTTCAATATACATCACCTTAACAGCGCAGACGAGTACCATGTTAGCAGGAAAACTATCATTAAATTGAACGAATGCAAGAAACAGGCAGTGCCGATCGCTTTGAAACTGAGGTCTTGTTCTGAAAAGTCAGCAAATAATCAAATATTTTAAGTCCAGTTGATTTCTATTAACTGGCTAAACTAAACTTAATGCTGTCTCCATTTTCCTTAGCTTGTGAATTGAAAGAATTGAGCAAACTTGATGACAGCAGCAACTTCTTAATGTAGTCCAAGTCATCGGAGTCAGATAGCGACGACCAGAAAAGTTCCTTCGCAAGAAAGTGAGGATCACCGCTCTCTTTCTGTTAAATCTTGCTCTCAGCTAAACTCGCCCAAGTTTGCCAAATTAACAAACCAGGGATCACTTAGTTCTGCTCCTGCAAAGGTGAAGTTCGTCTCAAATGAGTGACTCACATCCTGTCCTGCAAGTCTTCTTCTAAGGAGTTTTGTGTTCCGGCCCCGTTTCACTTGGAAAAGAAGGAGCAGTTTTCGAAGCAGTCGTGGGTATGAGACAAAGACATGTTAGAATGTTCTATTTACAGTAGAATCACGGAATAATTTTTTTTGGTCAGAACATGAATAATGCATGACGCAGCCTGATTTGTCTCATAGACTAGAAATTTTGGGTCACCGTAATTACATTCATGAAATTTTATCTCATGAGGAAATGTCGCCAAAGTATTTCTCATTCCCTTTACTGTTTTGTTATTTTAACAAAAGGAAGCTGCTAACAATCAGCCCTCTTTTCTTTCACAAGTGTCAGAAAAGTGCAACGGATATTTTCTACGACAGCTCACAGTACAGACTGCGGGTGAAGATATCAAAGGAATTTCTAAGAAGGTCTTAGAGATGCCAAATTTGTGAATGTATTTGCTCTGGGCTGGTTGAATAGCGAGCCAAGTTGCACAGATTACAATTAACATTCGAAAACATACAGACATTAACATATGAAGGAATATTGATGAAAACATATAGCCCGTAGGGCGTAAGGCTTAAAAACGTAGCAAAAAATTTTTACTCCAGGCTTATTGGTTCAACTACTGTTTAAGTGCTGCACGCAAATGATGAGCCGTAATCTACCTGGGTGTTGATGAGGCAAAAATTCCGCTTTTTGACCCCTATCAGATGTGAAAGGGTCTCACAATATCACTAAAACTGGCAGGTCTAAATGAGACTTGTCAATGCATTGCAAATCACTTAAAAACATTCCTCTTATAAACTAGATTTTCGGTTTAGTGTTGAAAGCAGGAGAGCCTCGCAATACAAAAGTAAAGGGCAAATGTATTTGAAGATTTTACGCTTGTTTACTTCTGGTATGGTTGTGTAATTTTTTTCTGATTCACTTGAAAAATCTACAAGCGTGTTGAATAGTTGTGGAAAGAGGGTGAATTCAAAGCAGGTGAACTCAATGCAGATGAACTCAAAGTTGTTGATTTCAGCGCGGAGGAATTCAGAGTGGGTGAATTCAGAAGCCTTTCCTTTTGTAAGCGATAATGCTGAGCGTGTACAACACCTGCTGTTAACTGAATATTCTCGGGTTCACGATAATTGTTTGGTTTTGAAGGGCAGAATAGAACAGATGGGGCCACACGACAATCAAGAACTGACTCCGGCACGTGTGAATAACAATTTAGTTAAATTCCATTATCTGTTTCTCAATATTTTATCCTCATTGTTTACATAACTCATAATAGGAAATATACATAGTGGAACTGCTGGTAATATTAAATTGAGATGCTTATTTTAATAGCCACCAATATGCAGAAAGATAATAATTTTCTTTTAAGCTATGGATCTCGCAACCGAAGGTCAAAGCGCTCACTCGTAAAAAAATTAATGAAACATCATCTGTAGTTCTGATTGGCAATGAAACATTTATTAAAGTTTTCTAAACCTTTAAAGAACGTTGCATATGTAACGGGGAATCAGAACGTGTTTGTTAATCTTTTTAGAAACTAATTGAGCAACATTTTTCTGTCAGTTGGAGAATATTTCTCTGCTTTGGAATACGTTTTGTAAATTGAAAGAGATTTCTGAGAACTTTGTGAACGCTTTTATGCTCAACCAAAGCATTAGATCGCTTTGAAGTGAATTCTTTTGATACCATAATACATTGCATCGTCTGCGACAAAGTCTTCAAAAGTTCCGTGGAGTTCTTCCGAAACAACCTTCTGAAGATCTAGAAGTTCAAACACTGATGCGTCTCTGGTGAGTTAAGAGGCGATGGGGGAAGGCACATCGCATTGAAAATGGTTTTCAAACGATGCTATTCTTAACAGAAAGAAGAAAGTGCAATATTCTAATGGGACTGTACAACTTCTGTAACGGGCGCAAAAGATCTTTGAAACTTGAGTACTTCTTTCAGAAATTCATTGTAGGAACGAACTTTAGAGAGAGTTTGGAAACGTTTCTCTCTGAAATACAATCAAATTCAGAGTTTTTATATGCTTTTTGTGGGTAGGTCATCCTGAAGCGTTTGTTTAGCTTAGATTATTTTAGCAGGGACATATTTCATACCTTATGAGAGTAGCGCAAAGAAACATGATGCTCTCTTTTCACAAGCCTGACAGTGGTTGTAAAGCGGAACATTTGCTTGATTAAATGCGTCTCCAGCCAAATTGGAGCTCCTCTTTTATACTGCAATAATGACATCAAAGTGAGCAGGCAGCTCCGTGAAGAAGCGGGTAATATTTTAGAAAATGAGAGAATCACAAAAGCTTTCATTAACTCTGGGATCTTTGAACTTTCCTTTGATTTCTTCGTGAAGACGTGGGACCTTTGTTTACGTTTCGCAAACGACTTGGAATGGTGATCAGTCACCGCGCGAGTAATTTCGCTAAAATCCTTAATAAAAGCTACCGTGTGATGGAAGGCAAAACTGTAACTTGAAATTACTTGTCGGGGCGATGAAATTAAATGTGAAAACCAACATAGAACTTCTCGAGTGGATTGGTTTTATTCATTTCTAATGTCATGTTCGAGACCGTGTACTGATAAAAATTCTTATATTTGTTATTTGTGCTACTACATGAAACATGTATAAGTGTAATTAAAGGAATAATGCGAAGAATGAAATGATTTTCAGTGGTGCTATGATAAAATTGACCGCAGCTGGCTTTCAGAGTGACGACAGTTTCTATTTCAATTTGGGTTCAATGTCCTGTAAGTATCACAGGAGTCCATTGCAGAAAAGCTTTGCAATTCCGCGAAAATTTGTGTGTCATTGACGAACATGAATGTGAGCATTGCGTGTTGTGCGCGATGTTACTCGAATTAATTGATATTATTCAGCAGTATGATATGAATACCGAATGAGTCAGATTAAATTAGGTTAAATGATGAATAAGTTCTTGTTTTCCGCGTTGGTCTTTGATATTGATGTCAGTACATGGGCTTATAATATTGAGATTGATGAAAAAAAGAATTCGGAATGAAAGTCTAGTTTCAGAAATTAATTTAAAGGTTTTAAGTTAGTGAAGGATTGAATGTTGATGAAACATTTTGTTCAAGAAAAAACTGTGAAATTCCTATGTTTAATAATCATTTATGTGCGTGAATCATAAAATAATTGTTTAATGGAAACATAAATGGATGATTCTGAATTAACCCATCAACAGCTGAAATTTCATTATCATTTCAACTAACGATCTGCACGAAGTATAAATTTGAAAGAGTAAAGGCTTAGCTGAGCAACTAACTTCTTTCATTTAATTCTCACATCAAAATCGAGAAATGAAGCCAAGAAATTTCTTGCCATTGAGGTATTATCACACAACGACGACTAAACAATTAATGCATTTACTTGATGAGGAACATCGATTGGAATAATTAGTTCTTTTAATTCAAGTTCTATCATAGTAACGTCAACGTTGATGAGAGAAAGTCAACATTGCATTTAAAATCAGGTGTGAGCTCCAGTTATGACGGCACTCTTTTTCTACTAACTGTAGATTGAATGGTGTTATCTTCAGTCGATCAAGGTCTAATTCTCCAACAGAGTTTTCATGAACAAATTGTGGACATCAAAGATAGTCTCCAGACATTTAGCAAATGTAAAGATACAACGAGATGAATGCATAAACTGTCTCCGGAGGGAATTAGAATGCTCTTACACCTGAACATTGATTTTTCATGATCTATTCATACTTCAATATGCTCAACCGAAAAGGAGTCTGTAACTTCGAAGATGTTCTTCGAACTGTTTTCTCAATAACCTCACAGAATTAGTTACTCAACGATACCTTAAATACAGTAATTGTTTCGAGTTCTTCAGACTGTGGTATCGACATTCAGGAAACTTTAAATTTTAACGAGAAAAATTCCTCAGAGGATTTGCATTGGGTTGGGATTTAGTTATAATATGAGACGTAATAACCATCTTATCCCTTGCATGTAAATGCGAAAGCTATGCAAGTAATGCAACATGCTCATATCGACGTTTGATCCTGCCTCTGCAGCTGATCGGATACATGTCCGGAAACAGCAGCTCATGTCTGTGTTATTGAATTCATACAACAAGTGCTCTCTGAACATTGCATTGATGCCAGCAGCAACGAAATTGTATACTGTCTGCAAACACACTTAGCATGGCGATCTTCCAGAGGGCATTGATCAAGCGCTGGGGAAGTTTGATCGTGACGTTTTTAATTCAATCAAATGATGATGAATGTTTTTAAAATGATGCATTCGTTCGCCCGTAATTTTAGGCTTATCCATTATAATTAAACGGTTCAGAAAAAATCGTACAGCGTTTCTAAAGTTGATTCAAATTTTTATCGTTCATCTAATATTCATTTTGTTTGAGTGTGACAGGGTGCATTACGTTTGTCAATGAAATTAAGTTTACTCAGCCCGATGCCTTTTGTTACCTTTATTAATCTACTAGTAGAACTTCTAACATAAGCTCAAAACGCTTATGGAATAAATAGAAACTTTTTATGGTTGCTCTAATTGCTGTTGTTCTATGTACATGAAGTACAAATTCTTGCTTATTATTCAAGACGGGATCTCCGATACATTAACAAGACAGTGCAAACTGGCTTCACGCTCAAGCTGAGAGGTCGTTAAAAGTTTTGCCCACAAAAAAGCAACAATTCTGCAAGTCGATCATTTGCAGAAAATATCTAGAGCTTCAAACCATAGATACGTGACATAACCCACTTTGAGAGTTTGATGAAGATCAACATCAGAAGCATCATATAAAAATAAAACAAAACATGCAAACATGAAAATTAAAAGAAATCATCACATTAAAAATGAAATACAAATCAAGTGAACCAAAGAAACAGACTTCCAAGAATGTGAAGTGAACCGAGTCTCATTCAGAGTTTACTTATTTTGTATCATTCGCACGGTTTTCACAGTAGCTTTAAAGTTTACCGTACCCTGGCCCTCCTCCCAGGTTCGCGAACTTACAATTGGATGCGAGTGGTTGTTTGCAGGAGGCAGTGTTCCGACGGTCTTTCCGGCGCCTGTAACTCGCGCGGTGCGTCGCCCCGAGGAAGTATACGAGCAAACTTGAGCAGTTCGCAGTCGTGGTCGTGAGTGGCGCTCTGGCGCTGCGGTGCTCTCATTATCAAGGTGCTGGCGGCGCTGTGGAGCATTCGCTCAAGTGTTAGGTCGGCAGAAGAGTGCTCAAGTGCTAGGCCGGCAGCAGAGTACTCAAGTGCTAGGCCGGCAGCAGAGTTCTCAAGTGCTCGGCCGACAGCATAGTGCTCAAGTGCTGGGCCGGCAGCAGAGTACTCAAGTGCTAGGCCGGCAGCAGAGTACTCAAGTGCTGGGCCGGCAGCAGAGTTCTCAAGTGCTAGGCCGGCAGCAGAGTACTCAAGTGCTGGGTCTGCAGCAGAGTACTCAAGTGCTAGGCCGGCAGCAGAGTACTCAAGTGCTAGGCCGGCAGCAGAGTACGCAAGTGCTGGGCCGCGAGTACAACGAGATTCCTTATTTCTAAACCGACAGCGTCATTTTTTGACTGGGAGTATCATTTTGCGACTGGGAGTGAGTGTCATTTCGCGACTGCAACCGCCATTTCGCGACTGGGAGCGTCATTTCGGACCAATAGATGGTGGTGTAGAACATTTCGAGGCATTCGGTGTGTGTGTGTGTGTGTGTGTGTGTGCGTGTGTGTGTGTGAGTGCATACGTGTGTGAGTAGAGAAAAATTATGTAAGGTAGAGGGAAGAGAAAGTCGACGTGATAAAATGCTAACAAAAATTTAACTCTGTGCACACTGCAGTTGAAAATGCAATGAATATGCTTTGGTGAACTGTGAAATGGACGTTTTGCTGTTAACAAAAATTATCGCAAAAATATCTCAAACTGCAGCCTTAATTTAGCATCCACTTCGAATTAAATTAGGCATCATTGCTGTTGATGCGTTCTTCAAAAAAGATTGAAATACCAGTTCTCAAATTTTAATTGTTACAGAACAGCAAATCTTTGTTTACGCCGAACGTGTCTTAAATTTTCAAATTTTACTCCAGGCTGATTCATCGAAAAGTTCTTATGACTTGTAAACAGTAGTCTGCAATCAGTTATTCAGTCAATCCAAGAGTCATTTGACATAATTTCTTGCGAACCTCGACTAGAATGGATGCCAACTAGCCGTAAATTTTCATAACTCGGATAAATCATGGTATTAATTGAATAAGTGGTATATTTTCATCCGAGTAAGTTGAGGTTAACAAAAAATGATATCGTTTTGCTCTAGCATTCACTTCTACACCAAGTTATCCAACTGGATGAAAAAACGGTGAAGAAAATGGACAGAAGTCGGAGCTTCGAAGTTGGGATATTTCTCACAGCCAGATGCACTCTTAACTCACACCAGGGATCACCGTAGCTCTGGTTTGGTGTGTTGCGTTGATGATATCACCCCCCTCAGGTTCCTCAGCACCAAGTTTACTCCTCCAGCAACAACCACTAAGGTTACTACAGGAGGTATCCCCATACATGCATTCTGCAATGGAACTCTGGCGAACTACTGAAACAAAATAGCACTCGTGCGCCGTAAAAGTTGAACTTTGGGGAGTCATTGAGTTAAATGTGCTAGATTTAATTTTTCGTTTTTTCTCGCCTCTTCAATGATCACATTCCAAAGCCAAAAACATAAAATTAAAAAAAAAAAATTCCCAGAAAATTGAAATTTCGCTGGTGTACTCTACCCACAACGTTGTAGAAATAATTACGCATTTTTATGGAGTTTGCTCCAATCAGAATGACAAATGATGGTGATGATGAAATAAGACAAAGAGTTTCAAACCAAGTTCGATCATCATGTCATTGTTCGAACCTCAATCCATTCTATGAATCTGGAGAAAATATGTAAAATATGCTAACGTTGTTAAATATCTGGAATGACTCACACAATATGCGTGTCATCTTTATATCTCCGTTGAGTGTGATCCACAACATCAAATTCTTATTTTTGAATGGAGCGGAGGGTTTCGATAACTGATATTTGACCTCAGAATTAATATGTCTCTCATGGATATACTCATTTAACTATTTTAAAATTGACTTTGAAGCTACATTTCATTTCGAGCGAGCGGAATATTACTTCAGGGTATTTGTAAACCTTGATGAAACCTAAACTCAATGCTAGTGAGATAACAAAGTGCCCACAACATTGTCTTTCATGTTCGACACATCTTCATGAGTTTTAGACTTGCTGAAAACCTTGCAGCTAATAGCACTGGGCATTATGCAGTGCTAAGAGCTTTTCAACATCATGTAACATCATGAAAATAATATCTAATCGTCAACATAACCAGGGCTCACGAGTTAGTCGACTTTAGTACACTCAAATTCTTACGACGATGGAGCTAAATGTTGCAAAAATATTTTTATGATCACTACACTTTCTTGAAGAGTTCTGCATTTATTCTTTTAGAACTCAACTGGAGCAAGATACGTCATTAATCATTTTGAAAAAGAGTGATGCCATGCTAGTGCCCTGGGCAATACGATGCGAAATTCGCAAATGATGCCTCGATTTGGAAAGAAGTCTAAATCCTGCAGAGGTGCCTCATTAGGAGCAAGAAGTGAGTGTTCTGTGAGATCATCCTACTATTATTTAGAGTTTTCTCAACTTCGTCGATCAGTCCAACTCTATTTAGTCGTTTTTCAGTGACTAAAAAAATTTTATCTCACAAAGTAGTTTGTCCATTTCACCATTGCTAAAAATCGCCTCTCTTCGGTTACGCAGACAGGCGCAGTAAGACGTAAAGGGGCGCAGTACACGCAGTTCAGCGCAGTAATACTCATGATCAGCGCAGTAATGCTCATGTTCAGCGCTGTAATACTCATGATCAGCGCAGTAATACTCATGATCAGCGCAGTAATGCTCATGTTCAGCGCAGTAACGCTCATGTTCAGCGCAGTAATACTCATGATCAGCGCAGTAATACTCATGATCAGCGCAGTAATGCTCATGTTCAGCGCAGTAATACT
>JACJUY010001869.1:104555-117675 GCA_014220935.1 Platorchestia sp. MABIK | reverse complement strand
TTGAGCACTTCCTCAGCGCCTGTTTATTCACTGCAATTGATACTCGCGCGCATGCGCTGATCTGGGGCGAGCGGGTACCCGGCCGCACCTCTCCCTGTAGTGCTTGTACGGCCCTGCTGCATCAATATTAGGGTCGCTTTTCCTCTCCTTTCTGGCTTTTCTTTCATGCTTTGGTCCTCAAGTTTGGGGAATGTAGATTGCAAACATTTTATATTATGCTGATTGCCGAAAATGATTTCAAGTTTTTTTTTAATTCAGATGGCTTTCTAATACTCAAAATCATTACGTCCCAACGCAAGCCTTTACTCTAACGTTAGATCTTATGTGTTGATTAAAAAGTCAGGTCACCAGGCCGCTCAAGGACGTCGATGCTCGTGAGCCCCTCCTGCTCGCTTGTCTAGTCGTGTTTTGGGCAGTTTCTCTGCTGAAGTAAGAAGGTTCCCGTCTTGAAATTTCATAGGCTATCATTGAAGTCACAGGATTTGAAAAAACTATATAGCATTTCTTGGAGTGCATTGCACCTTTTATTAGAAGAGAGTCTCATGGGAGTGCTGATATCACCCAATGCCAAATCATGATGTAAAATGCACCATGCGGTCGTTTGATAGCTTCTATATCACCGTTATCATGGTGGTGTATGGGAGTATGCAAAAGGAAGTTCTGTACCAGCTTTGCATTAACATTCATTGTCAACTTCGCTCGTTCATTGCGCAGTCAATTTGCGAGTGACACATTAACTGCAAACTTCTTGTACGTTTTGAAATTAGGCCCTGTTACTCGACTAATATGGTGCTTGATTCAAGCTATGATTCGCTGAGATAACTGGCTCATTATCTTCTGTAAAATTTCAAGGTTCATATACCATGATATTAGTCGAGAATCGATTATTCCATGTTAATTTGTGTCGTATTTCTCAACTTACAGAATTGTTTACACAACACATTAACATTTTTTGGCTTAACAAGTGAAAAAACTCACGGATCAGTAGTTGCGTGTAGAAGAATGATCATGAGTTATGAAACTTAAGCCCTTCAAAACGATTTCAACTTAGATGTCCCTAAAACCACACTGTAAGCTTTCAGCTTACGTATCATTTGCCGAAATCAATTATATTATGGTAGTGTGAGCGTTTATTTACATCATTCATTCACGTACATGTGGGCTCTTAACTAGTGAAATGAGTAAATCTGTTGAGAAAACCATTTACATTAAACTATTTTTTACTCCATGCCGCAACAAAATCTCTACTCAGTCAATTTACATTGCACTTGAAGATCGCCCCGGCGGGCTTTTCATGGCGAGCACAGTTCACGAAATGACGGAGACCTGTACGCACACTGTACTGCTACTTCGCACTTTCTTTCATGCTGGGTGTGAACCCTGTCGTCATGATTGATCCCATTCAAGAACTTACAAACGCTGGCTGACTACCAATGCATAAAGAAACAATACCTGGAACTTAAGTCAATTTTGTCAAAGTGAAACCAAATTGGATTCATTAGCGTGAAAACTTTGCATTGAATCAATTGGTAGTGCGCATGCTCTGGCGGAAAAGGAATATTGATAGCACAATTTAACCAAGAATTAAAATCAAACGAGCTGCGCGAATAACAACGTTAAGCCATATTTCTCCTGAAATACATTTCTACGTTGTTCCTTTAAATTCAATAATTACTCGGTTGTGACACACCTTCACTGTTCTGCGCTACCTACGTGAACGTTAGTAATCTGAAGTTATTTTCAAGCTCGAATTGCAGTACTGCAGCCATATGTTCCAATAATATCAACCAAATTTATATAAGTGTAGAGATAATAAATTTGATATACAGAACTTTACAATAGTACAGTAAAGTCAAATGTTATAAACTATCCGGTTAAATATTTTCAGAGGCGACCCACTCTGCATATGATTGAGAAAACTTCTTTTGTAGACGTACACGGATTTTTAACTAAGATGTCCAGAATTATAAAAGTTGAGCCTAACACTTTTAATTCATTTTTAGCGAGCGTGAACCATGTGAGTAACGTTGTCTAACACTAGCGAGAGAGGAAGTTCCGAGGATTTTCCCCGGACAATAACTGCGACTCCATTCATGTTCAGCGACTGTCATAAAATGCGCTCGTGAGTTGAGCCCATAAGCTGTGATGCGCAATACGCACACCTAAACTTTTATATGAGAGATGATCACTCGCTCCCCGGCAGATTGTCTTCATAACGGTAGATGAAAACAAATGATGTTCCGTAGAATAGTTACGTAACCCAAAATGTGAAAATATTTTTTCTCAATCGATTGTTGCGCTTTCATTCGAATCAAACTACCCAGTTCGTTAGAGCATCTAAGTCTAACTCTTTAGTTCATGAAAATAGAGATTATTGTAAATATCAGGTATTCTTTGTGAATATAAGTTCAACATGTTAGTTGTAAGGGTTTTCCCTTTGACTTGAGCATATTCCTTACGATTTTTCAAAAATCACAACCAAACTTGATTCTTCATTTTATAAGTACGTGTCTTTCAATCAAAAAACAACTCGAACATTTATTTAACAATTTGAAGGTTGAAATATAAAAAACATTAATCGAACAATACGACGTTTGGGCCTGAGATGCGATAAAAAGCACAGAGAAATATTTTGTTTCTACTTGTTTGCTGTTTTCCTCTCGGCTGCTCGAAACCAGCAACTTTACATTTTTGTCCGAATTAAAAGCATTTCAGTCTTGTACGTCTTGTGTGTTGAGCCTCAGGCTTATCAGACGAGCTCGTTTCTTGAAGACATGTTTCTACGCAACCGCGGAGCAGATGAAAACATCGGTCCCCAATGTTTTGTTTTTCATAGAGCTGATCGAAGCAGCAGCTTGAGCCCCGTGTGTTCTGTCTCATATCTTTCAAAAGCATTATAAGACACGCGATATTATGCAACAGGTGCAGCTGCTGCTTTTGTCTTCTTTTTCCCTGACTTGCGAGAGTGCAACTTGGCCTAAAATAGTTCTGACGTCATCCACGTCTGAGTTCCTCGCGGTAACCCTCAGGTAATGGATGTTCATTTCACGATTCATTTTCCCACTGAGCATGATTAATTAATTAATTATGAATGAGTGTTGAGGATTTTTCTTTAGTTCTATTTTAAACATCCGGTGTTTCTATAAACGTTTCTATAGGATAAGAAGAAGAATAGTCGTGGCATGTTCTGTTAATTCAAAATGTGCGTCGCAATTGTCTCCACCTGTGCGCACACTTCCTGCCAGTTATTTATTGTTATTCATATTAGAGAAAATAAATAGAAGTACCGTTATTCATAAGACATTAATTAATCAGTCGTTTGTATGTTGTTATGCTCAATTCTGAGAAACGAATGCGAAAAACATTTGATAATTACTCAAACTAACTTCAGACATTTCGAAAAGTCATGAAGAATACTGTTGATAGGATACCGTTATGTTTGAACAGTAATTGTGAGTTTTTCAAGTATGTTCCACTGAAACAAAAGCTCAAGCATTTGTTAAAGATCGAATATGCTTCGCCTCCGTTGTTGCCTGCGGGACTACTGGACGCGTCCGCTCATGCACCGCGCTTAGGAAAGTGTTTCGGTCTTGCATTGTCTTATTGTCACGAGGTTAGCCGAGCGAGAAACTCGTTAGAGGGAAAAATTTATGTTCTTCCTCTGATCGCCCTGAACACCTCACGCCGAATTCCACGAATGACAATCGCACACGGAGCCATCACCTAGCCGCCAAATTACCAATCTTTTACTGGTTTATTCGAACTGTGTGTTGCCCAAACGTTGGCACCTCAGGTCTGCAGCTGTCGAGCGTGTGATTTAACATTTTCACTTCTGTACTAAACACACTGATAAATTGCAAAATGATAGTATCATAGTTTTATTAGTCAATTTCAAGGACAGGAAGATCAAAAGAAACAGACAGCCAATCTGATCGAACCGACCATTTACATATGTTTCACAACGGAATCAAACCTTACGTAGTGCCAGTAATTAACTAATGATACGGTCAAAACTGACGACATAATTTTATGACAAGAAACACCGTGTGTAGATCGTGTACGACATACTTGCACAAATTAGTCTCTAACTTTGCATCAACATTTTCTTTAAGCACTCTTTAACTAGAACTGAAAACATTCGAACACTTTCATTTTCGAGTAAAAATCAGCGAATGTTGAAGGCAGCGTTTAACCTCTATTCAAAGGAAAGTCATTTTCAATACACGTTAGCAACGATGACAAAGATCAACTTAGACTGTTTTAGAGGAAATCAAAGTTTCCTATCCTGTATCAGTTTCAAATTCAATAGCAGTCATCCTTGCCTAGCAATTGTTTTCGCTGCACGAAAATTTATTACATTTGTTTTTTAAGACATTAGTCATACGCAGCGTAGCTTTGAGTATAATCATGTCGTTTACATTACCCTTATGACAGGCTCTACTAGTATTGCAAGTTGCTTGGCAAAATGGTTCAGCTCATGCAATCCGCAGTAAAAATGCACATTTAGGAACTTATTTTCCTGTAACTTCGATACTATCGTGAGAGAATTTTCTTAGCAGAACCAGCGCTACGTTCCCACATTGCAGATCCAGTTAACTTGTCAATGGCACGCTATGAATGCGTCACAGGCTAAAATAAAACTACCAGTTTTTGGCCAGTATTATAAAGAACTTAGAATTTATGATCACGCCTACAGAAATCAATAGAAGTATACAACGATTCAAAACTTAAGTCTCTTTAAAGTATAGATGGGGTCTTTGGTCTCGCAAAATAGTTTCTTTTGCAAGGAATCTCCTATTGCTGCGACTGCACATTTTTTTGGTGTGAAATTATTTCGCATAATCAAACGGACGTTAGAGTGAATAGGTCAGTCTGGCAAATCGAACATAGAAACCATTATAGTCTGATGTGACTTATTGAGCGAAGATAAGCATAATTTGATAATGTGAGTGGAAACGATCATACCCTACTGCAAAAATGATTGACTGAACATCTATTTGGAAGAACTGTATTAAACGATTCTTAAAATTTGATTTCAAATTTCTGTACGTACATTTGATAACTTAAAATTGAAAGACAATTGAATCTCGTCATTTGTAGAAGAGGGTGCACTTTTGAGTTTTTCTCTAAAAGTTTACTAATCCTGAACATGGATAGCAGGATTGATCTTACGAATTATCTTGTAAATACTCGTGAAGTTTGTTTTATTTGCGCACGAATATTTGTCTTTCTGATTTGTTGATAATACCCCACGTTATTAACAATAAAATCAATGCCATCTTTCATTCTCGTTCGTCGTTCATGTACGACAACGCTCACATGAAGTAATGAGCGATACTAGATTGTAAGAGTTATTTCAAACTACGAAGCATGTGTTTCATACAAATGAATATTACGCATCTTCTCGTTCATTTACTGCATTTGATATGCATTAGTACTGTTTTTGCTGCGTTGATTGGTTGCCCATGGAATTTTTACTTTCTCACGTAGCGGTAATGCATTTGAAGTAATAATTGAGAAATATGAATTTATTAATTATCAAATGATGGCATCGATGAAGCGAATCATTTACTTAAATGGCAACAGCAAGAGATTGAAAAACTAACTTCAGCATTAAAAATATCGTATTCACTAAGCAACGCCTCATTACACATGTTCCAGTTCTCAATGACGTCGAGATCGGGTGATTACACTTGCCTGCGAAGTTATAAATGATATGTGTTCACAACTCGACGAAGCAAGATTTAATGGTCGTGAATTTTCAGAGAGCGAAATAATAACGTGAAATTCGAGAGTGGAAGGCAGCAATATAATGGTCATTGCCAGGGCTTCATCATTTATAACATCGAGGTACGCACCTGCAATAATCCGGGATTAAGAGCACTAACAAGTCCAGACCGACGCGAGATAGCAGTCGAAATGATCACGAAGCCTCCAAACCTCATAGCTCGACTTTTCAAGTATTTTGTCAGTGTCATAGAAGTCGGGGCACGTCATGTGTGCTTTCCGTATTTCATTCCTGCTATTTGTTCGACACAAAATCCAAATGAGTCATGAAATTAAATATCACCCTTAATTTTTTTATTTTAAAGTACTGTCCAAGTTTTGTTGTCATTATAGAATTTTTTCGCAGCTCTATATAAGATACTGTTATTTTATTTATGGTTTCTTTTTCTGCAGGTGTTCAATGATTATCAATTATTTTTGCCGAACAATGTTTGTTTCTATTTCTGTGTGCTAACTCAAAATTGTTCAATTGACTCCCACTCGAATTTGTTTTGTTATGAAGTTATCATAATTGTTGAGTGTCTCGTGTAATGCAGTGTTTGTCGATGATGCTGGTATAGTTTTTGCCATAGGCTTCCTCAATTGAACTCCGATTTACCCTCGATTGCTGGCTTGGTGAGCGATCTACTGGCGTGGCGCTGTTTTCGTATGCAATTGACAGACTCTATTGTGGTTTGGTTGAAATTTTGATAAAAGATATGCCAAATTTTGAAACTAATCATAGTTAGTGCATTGAGCCTTCACTTAAATTTACCATGTAATAAATGTAAAGAAATATCATTCTTTTACAATGAAAGAAACTTTAGAAAATTTAATTGTTGTATCGCTGATATTTAAGTACATGCAGAACTTTTCATTTATCTCAGAAAGTAAATAAAACGTACATGCATTCGCCGGCATAGAACTTGACGCTTGTAGACCTCGTACATCACCGACTCGAGTGTCATCTTGTTCTCGTTTTTGATGCCTTATAAACTTAACATATTTTGTCACTGATATTCATAAGTGTGACAAAATACTTGATCGGAACGAGTGACGGAGCGATAATGATATTTGGTCGGTGTGGACTTCTGCTGTCCACTTTACTGGAAAACAATGCGAAGAAAAAAGTGTTTCATGATGACAATGTTCCAGAATCAATTGGGGGATCGTATGAATGTTTGAAATTATGTAAATTGTACGAGTGCAAAACTTTTTCTTGTATAAACAAATATTCACTTTGCTTAAATCGCAAGTTCACTAAAAATTTAAAAGCGAAGAAAATGCTAATAAAATTAGTCATTTTTATTCAAAAGAAAGAAAAAAACCGAAAACGTTTCGGAGACCAGCTCCATCATCAGTTCTGTAAAATACAAAGTATGATCAATCGAACGCAAGCATGAAAACACAGTCGATGCTAAATTCTAAAATTTACAAACAAACAAACAAAAAAAAGGATAATTATGCATTAACTATTTGAAGGGGATATGAGCTAAGCATGTTGTTTAAAATTGGTTTTTCCTTAAAAATATGCAAAGATTCTAAAATCCTAAGGTCAAAATCACGGAAAGAACTGTCTATTATTTTAAAATCACCATCACGAACTATTGCACTACACTTCTCAGCATGGCTGCGTATTGCTGAATGAGGAGGATTAGCCAACAAGTTACCAGTACGGAAACTCCTTCCGCGGTGCTCTGCCACTCTTGCGTAGATATTGCGAGACGTCATTCCGACGTCCGCCGATGCGCACTGCGCACAACTATACTTATACACAACCGAAGAGCGCATGAGCCCGGGAAGTGCATTTTTATTGTATGAAGTGCATGTTAATTTGCAGTAAAATATAGAATAACCATGAAACTCGTGTGAACTGTTACGTTGACTCATATCACATCACCTATTTAATTGAACAAATCTCGTTTATATAATTCTTTACAGTTTCAAAGGAGCCAACACGCTCTCATTTCGAAGATTTCTGATAATACTCATCATACAAATCGATCCATAGTAGAGCTTTTAAAAGTGAAGGAGCCTGTTACTGCGCGTTTGATTATCTGCATTTCAATTGACATTGATTATTTCACGTCGGTCTTGCGTTGTTCAAGAAGCAGTCAGAAGATCTCACTTTTATCGAGAGAAATCAGTGAAATAGTCTATAGGGAAACATTTCTGGCAGAACGACCAACCCCTGCGGCTTGTAGTGATCCTCTATTCACGAGTCACCACGTGTGTATAAAAAGTTTTGAACACTGTGTTCTGTGACCTCAAACAGATAAAAATATACTCCCTTCATGTCATGAACTAAGTGGAAATAAAGAATTATACGAAGGTCAGAGATGGTGATCGAATATTATTACTGTATGATCTCTCTGAACGTCGGACGGCCGTTGTCATCTGCTCAATCAACTAACTGGGCTCTACCCCATCTGAGAATCGTAAGACTGACTGGGTAAATAGAGAGTGAAGTACTCTAATATTTTTACCCAGTTGTTGTACTCATTTTTTCTTGTTTTGTTACTTATAGGATTATTTTTAATTAACATCGTATCTATTTATGTGTGTTTTAAGTCAATCATTCCAATCGAATATTTATACCTGAGTTTATTTTGCATGAGATGATTTTTAAAATTTGTAAACTATGAGAAGATGAACTAAAAAATTAATTAAATTGATCGAGGTAATACATATTTCTGTGGCCAGCTAATCAAATAATTTTCAAAGAAGCAAGCGAAAAGAATCACGTTGCAAGAACGGTATCATGTGTCCCCACGATCATTTTTGGAAAGTTTCACCGATCTGCTCACATTTTTTCAAAAATTGTGAAACGTTTAAATTATTTCTTTGAAATCGTACAATGAATTCTATTACAACATTCAACCGATCATTAATGATTTATCCGTCATAACATCAATTTATGCATGGGGATCCCCTAAATCCATTCTCTGTGCTTCCACTCCAAGACAACCATCTTCAGCCATTCCCGCTAGAATATATGAGTAAGCATTGCGCTATGGACTTCCAGTCGAATCGTTTGCTTAACTTCGCTAATTGACCTCGCCACGGAGGCAATCACCATCAGGGACGGAAAAACCTGGGTCCCATGCGTGAGAATTTCTTGCCTAGCATTTGGTAATGAAGCAGTCCGTAATTAACCCATTCACATCGTTTACGCACCTGATTTCCGTGCTGAAGTTCTTAATTTTCTTTTACCATGACTGTGGCAAAATTGTTTCAAGTTTGTAATACACATTACCACCTATTTTGAAATTGTGAAAATATTTGCAGCCATTCATTAATGCAGACTAACTTTATTTGTTTTTCATAATTTTCGATTTACTTTTTTTTCGTTTTATACAATTGCGTAGTCTGTAATTACTCGGTTAGAAAGGGTGGCACACACACCCCGACTTGGTTTCTCATTTGTTCCTTCCACTTCCGCTGCATTTTTACGGCTAGAATTTCATTTTCTCTGAGGACTTTTCACGATTCGAAAATAAAAATAAAAAGGGACAGTGCGAAAGCTAGCGTTTTAATTTTGGCACATTTGGTAGAAGAAAATTTCAGCTACCCCAAAGTCTGTGTGCGCCATGAGTAGGAATGAGTACAACAACTTGGGTATAAATAGCGCTGGAATGTTTTCATTCTTGATGAAGCGTGTGCGTTTCTATGGCGCTTTCGCTATGACAGAGTACCGTGATATTCATCAAAAACCGGAGCGCCGCAACTCATGAACTTGCGCGTTCGTATTATGCAACCGTCCCGTCGACGTCAAGAGTTGTGAGAATGAGGAGATAAACTTTACAGCACGTCAAATTGGACCAGAAAGTCAAGTTATGAAGTCAGTTAGCTGAAGTCAGGAAGTCTTAATTCGCTGTGTGCGCCTAAGGGTTAATAGCCAGTTAGCTTAGACCAGTTCAAACAGGCAGTTTCCAGAGACGTTCTGTTTGCTTGAATTGCGCTTTAATTAAAGCAGCCCTCCGTTAATTAGCTGCCCGTTCTGAAATGAGGCTCCATTTTTCGTTTTCTTGATTTTTAGTTCTAAAATTTTCGAGGCAATTTCGTCAAGCTATTTCAGAATGACACGTTTGCCTCTGACAGGCCATCCTTGAAAGACGTCGGCGTTAATTTCTTTTCCGTGCACATTAAAAAAAAAAATAATCAAGACGACACCCATTTGAGCAAATCCCTGTAAAAAAGATAGTATATGACCATAATGTTTCGAATTTAGCAGTTAGCACATTATGATACGCAGTTAACCTTTTAATTCAGCATAATTTTTCTCATTTTCCAGTGATGCCTCCATGTCGAACGTGAAAATATGCTCACCATCTTGGTTCACTGCCAGTAATTCTGCGGTGGTTCGTATTCAACAAAATTATCTTACTTTCAAAACCTCGAAATCCACTTCAATTATTTGAAATTAAAATGAATTATTGAGCGTCGATAGTTTCATGCTGGAGCGGTGTATGATCCTGGCACCATCACCGGGGAACAAATCCTGACAATCTTTCACCCAGAGTTTCCGAGTCGCTCTTGAAAGAATTCGCATTCATGAATTACACATAAAAGAATACATTTATTAATTTCAAAATATGTTGTGCTTTTTTGTAGTCTACTCGCGCAACGTACTGAATACTTCTGTACATATAAATGTATATATTATACATGAGTTTTAACATTTTTAGGACCGGTGATCTTTATAAATATCCTGCTAACCATTGGAAGGCATTATATCCTTTCAAAGGACGCTCTGAAGATGTCCTGAGTTCAGAGGCATGCGTCATGTGCAGCATAAAAATAAGCAAAATCGCTTCTTACGTAAAATAACTGAATATTTAATTCAAAAATCAAACATCTCACCGCTTGAAAATCCCGATCATCCGTGTAATCAGATGCTGTGTTTTAATGACTGTAAATATTTTGCGCCATCCTCATAAACATGTGAACTGAGAGAAGAGTGCCTCACTTGTCCAGACTCCCCAGTCTAACTTTTTCGCAGCCTCTTCGAAAAGTATGCACACGGTTCGCCGAGTCGTATGCTCATTTATGCATGATTATCGTCACCAAGGCGGCGATATATAGCCGACTTTATCGTCGCCAAAGACCTCTTTTGCCGCGATAATTATAGCAGCCTCGAAAGCATAATTGTGCATAAAGTTGCATGACGGGCGGCTGATGGAATGCAAAAGTATGCATAATATTGTATTCAATATGCATTTTCATAGCACGGTACACAGACGTAAACACATGTTTTTCTGTGCGCCATTATTTAAATTCGTGCGTACCGTGAGTATTTTCAGCCATTATGAAGCATATCCCTTCCATTCGAAGTTATCGCTGCCTCGAATGGATAAATAAGCATAATAAAGCGAAAGGCGACGATAACAAAGCATAATTATACATTATTGAATATTGAAATTAATAGGATTAAATCAATCAATATCATCACATATTTTATATTTGGTCATCCATCACACACTGAAATCCAGTTTTCACCAAAATATAAAAATTGCATCACAGAGAACTTACAAAATATTTCCTTGCTAATACGTATCCCAGATTTCAGATAAAAAATCACAGAATAATTCAAAAACTCAAGAAGAAAGTAGTAGGTGCTGAGGTAAAAGACAGTAGTGAACTTGACACATTTCCTGCGAAGTGACCCACCGGTGGTCACTTAGATGATTTTCATAATGCTGCTGACCCACCTGCAGTCACCAACATATTTTTTATAAATACTTGATGAAAGCTAAATAAAAGCCAGATCCAGTTTTTGTTTGCTGTTTTCAAAGTTGATTACTACAATTGACTTTAAATTTGAATTGAATATTGAACTTCAGTTAACACATCGCAGTTAACGCGTTAAAAAAGATGGTCTTTCAACAAATAATCGCATATATTGCAACAAAAAGGAGGCCTACCCACCATCAGTTCGGGCCCTAACTTTGTCACCTTGGGGCATAATGTTTTGAATAATTTTTGTATTTTCATTTTGTATCATAGTATGAGTTTCACTAATCACAGCAAGAGTCCCCAAAAGAGGAATATTCCAAGCATCATTTAGCTTAGAGAATTTTATGCCCTGAGTATGGTTTCGCACAGGGCACTCACAATGTTCCCCTAACAGTGCTACTCCCCATATTTACAATAGTATCACCCTGAGGGGACAAACCTACCCAGAAAGTCGAAATTTAAGCCACATCCATTGGTGTAAACGCAACATTACACTGAAAGAAATTTTGGCCTCCCTAAGTATCTCATGGCTGTTTAGGTGTCTCATAGATAGCCAGAAATTCTCAAAAATAGAGTATATGTCTCATCGGAAGTGCGACCCCTCGATGAGCGCGAAGTGTCTCAAAATGCTGCCTTTTTTTTGGCGATGAAAATGTAATAGCTTAGTCACCCCTCAAAACTGACTTTAGTTAAATAAGTGTTCAGTAAATGTAACACGGAGCAAATTAAATTTTTGCTACATAAAACTTCTCCTATAAACTGTGTAAATGGTCTCTTCAGGGGAAGTTAACGCTTATTCGCTACTGCTCTGAGCTGAACGAGGAGAGTGTAGCTGGTGGCATGAAATGGGTAACTGCTGGAGACAAGTGTGGTCCCTAGCGCAGCTCTTCAGCGGTAAGACCAAGTATTGATGTCACCAGCAGCAGCTATCGCTTAGCTCAAGAAACGTAAACGTATTGAAGTTTCTTAATGGCGCTGGAAGCGTCAACCTTGCTTGGCAGTGCAATGCTACAGCTTAATATCCGTAGAGTTTAGAGTGAGGCATCAGGTGTAAATGCAACAAACTCAAGCCCAAGTGTTTCATCGATGAGACACTGAAGCACTTGTAGTGAGACACTAGAGCGCCTCTAAATCGGGTCTGGAGACACTGGTATGCATCCTAATCTTGGGTGTCTCGATGATGCATCTGCGTGTCTCGGTTTTGGGACAAACGTCAGATGCACCTGGGTGTTTCAAAATAGGGCTATTATTTCTTTCAGTGTACACACTTATTTCACTGTCTGATTCCTCAATTAGATCCGACGAAGGTACCAGCTCAGCTGCACAAGTGATGCTCGGTGAGGGGACAGTGTCAGTTGATGCGGTTGTGGTGATGGTGCTGATAATGAAGATGGTTGCTATTCCTGCAGCCTCTGTAGCACCTGTTCCATGGTGATGGCTATTTCAATCCCAATCCACCGATTCACGCAGGCCTCGTTGCGGGGCCACTGCGATTTCTTTGTGGTTAGTGAACCCACCGGCTGCCAACACTTCTACAAAATATAAGAACAACTTAGTTCCGTGATTGATAAAGTTGTACCAATACAATAGTAAATAAACAGAAATTGCACACGAGTTG
>JACJUY010001869.1:78268-95683 GCA_014220935.1 Platorchestia sp. MABIK | reverse complement strand
CATCAAGAAATGTGATTTTAGTATCATTGGACTTTAAAACATGTATGAACTCAACCAATAAGTGATTTTATCACCGAGAAAAAACACTTTTGTAAATAGAACATTTTCCAATGTTTGGGGGGTTGTAACCTTGCCCATAAATGAAGAGGAAAATGATGAAACTCTCAGGTCACACTTTAGCAAATTAACAATCCCTTTTCAATGAGTCTTCAACGATTTCTCTAATTCAAAAACTCTATGAGAAGTAGGAATTTCAAACAGAAAAGCAAATTTTGTAGCTGCGCCAAAAATTTGAAATTTCTCCAAGTCATCATCACTTATCTCTAAGTTCGGATTGTATAGTGCTCTGGTATCTACTTGTGAAACTCATCTGAAAGAGGCGCTTAATAATGTATATTTACATATATATATATATGTACCATAAAGCTCCTGTATCGTATGCAGGCCTTAGTTTAAACATTGCTACTGTTCCCCAGGCCAAGCAGATCCTAAAATGCTCCTGGAGAGGAAGTTATAAACTTTGCGGGTTAGCCGAAGTCTTCCTTTGTACAACTGCATTTCCTTTTCTGCAAAAAATTATTACCTACGCTCTTTATGATTCCTATAACAACCTAGATACAATAACTACCGAAGCGATGTACAACTCATTCCGGTTAACCTTTCACGCTCGCAATAAGGATGAAATACGAAAATATCTGAGAGAAGCGAACACAAAACATTTTTACGGATGCCACGGTGCACAATTGAAACACTGACTTTCTCTACGTCTTACTAAGTCACACTGATACTATTTATTACGTTCGGAACCTGGATGTAGGTTGGCCCGCTCATCATCCTATTATTAGTTCAAAAACAACCCTGCTGAGAACACTAATAGTTATTACGCTATTCCGTCTCTCGGTATCTGTTATCTCTGCTCTCGATGCACTTAAATGAAATGCGTTCTTTCTTTGTTATGACACGCTTGCAAAACCGCGACGCCAGCACCCTCAGCCCTCCTCAAGATGCCAGGAACTTAGACTAATATTAATGCGTCGTTATTTCTGTTCTTAATAAACTAGAAATTGAAGAGACTTTTTTTAGAAGAGGGTCACGTTCACTTGCTGCACTGGACGACGGGGCCAGGAATACCACCTGAAGCTGGCACACATCTTAAATAATAGTAATAACCATCGCCTCTTTTTGAATCATTCATTGGAAACACTGGAAACCTTCCTCCTGCTACTTATGCTCTCGACCGACTTGTGAACTCCCATATTTGAAATGAACCCAGATCGCGCCCGCAAATACGAGATGCTTTGGCTACATTACATATATCTCATCTACATCCCGAATACTTCTGCATCCAAGGTCGAGTATTCCCATGACAAAACCATATCTTTTAACTCTTTAGCCTCATCCTATAATGCACGTAATTAAATCCAGTGAAGAATGCACAAAGATTATAAAAAATTGAAAAATTGTGATGATTAGTTTGATGGTTATGATGATGATAACAATGGTGATGCAATCATAACAAGACCAAATGAAGTTCCCGTGATTTTGTTTAATCAGTAGTTTTATGAGCTGCAACAGGGGAACATTTCTCCGCATGAAAATTATGTTTTTTATATCACCTTCTGTCCCTTCAACTGCTGTTTTAAGTGCTCCATTTGGAAAGACATGCCATGCATTCGAAGTCATTTTTATATTACTTGTTACTTTAGATGGGGCAACTAAGGTTCTTCCAATAATCCAAGTTGAAATCATTACCCCTCACCCCACCTTTAATTCAAACGACTTTTATTCAAACTCATTTATCCCAAAAAAAACTCATTCCAACTATTGCATCTTAGAAGAACAATAAACATAAGCGTCTTATAAGTCAAGAAAATTAAGGAATGTGCAACAATTTCAATTTAACCAAACATCTATAGGGCATTAATAGGAAATATGAGCTTCTCTCCAAAAGTTGACACCTCGGACGATGATGCGATCCCGTCCTTCCTTCGCTGCAACCATCACAAGAAGCATGCGTTTTATCATAGAACAAAACTTTCGAAAGTCAACCCCAAATTTATCCTCTGCCAATTCCAATCAATTTTTTACCTGACTTTTAGTCAACAGAGGCTTTGACGCCAGTTTTATTGACTTGGCAGTATCCTTCAGATGATGACATCGGATATTTTTCGACGCATTTTTTCAAACCCATGCGGTTAAAAATATCTCAACGTGACAATCTATAGCGCTCTTCAGCGCACCTAGTTAGGCGTGAAACAACTCTCTATTGACATTTATCAGCCCTCTGACATGCATTCGTGCGATCATGGGTAAAGATTTTCTCTTGAGTGATTTGACCGTATTATTTATGTTAGTTTAGTGTAGTTTTACCTTTTGTCGATTCATATGTACTAATACCCGTTTTTGAATCCGCTACGCTTCATTTACGACCTAAATTAAACACGTATTAGACGCCCTATTATTAATGTGACAAATGTAGGAGACAGTGGTTTAAGCAAGGGAGGCCCCAGTATATTTGCATTGCACGTATCAGAAGAATTTTTCACAGCTTGGGTGCCAGCATTCACTGAAAAATTTCATCATGTAAATTTTTCCTTATTTTTTGACATAACTAAGAAAATGATACCTCGCTAAAAGATTTGCCCGTAATGTATACAACGAATGAACGCGCGTATTTGAGAACAAATTCTCCCCTAAAAATAGACGCTCATTCCGACTGCAGCGTCTTGTATCTCCGAATGTATTGAACCCAAAGCTACAAATTTAACATGGTTACCCAAGAAACTTTGGTATTCATTTTACAACGAAAAGCTGGAAATACAAAAAAAGTCTTTTTACGTATTGATCTCGGACCCTTAAAAATTTGGTCTTTCATTGAACAGGTTTCTATTGCCACTCAGTATCTACGGTGAATCAAGCACGTCGAAAAAAACAGAAAACTGTCCGGCGCATCCTAAGTTCTGTCGCTGATATCCATAATTCCTGGTGAACCTGATCCCGATTATGCTCATAGACTCTCTTAAAAAATTGACCTGAGGGCAAACGCCTCGTTAAAATTCAAACAAAAATCGCTGATTTCGCAAGAAAAACCTTTGTATCTTTCATCAGCTGTTGAATAATACATATCAACTACATATTTGTAAGAGAATTATAATGTATGAATCGGCCTCTGTATGTGAACACTATGAGTTGGTAATTCAAGAGGGGAAAATAAATATTCGTTGGACTTAGGTTATGGAGGCAGGCTTGGCCTTTCAACTGCATTAACATTGTTTTCAGTCATCTATTCTTTTTTAATTTTGTTTCGAGCTTTTAAAGCATTTTCTTCCTGAAAAATTTGCCTCGCGGAAAGATTGGAGTACAGAAAATAGCATGCGAACCTAAATGCTGCAAAATTTGATTGCTTTCATTTTATTGTATATACATGTACAGTGACTGCAACATAGTTAAGAACAATTTCAAACCACTCCTCTCCCCTAAAGAAACCAGCTCACCACCATCAAAATTTTGCTCATGGAATTGTGATTTCTAACTGTTTGTCCTGCAAACACAACCCTTGAATTCAATTCGAATGTATAGTTTTTCAGTTTTTGGCTTTAGGAGAATACATAGCAGTAAGTGCGCCATCATAGAATTATATTAAATGTTCGTAAACTAATCTAACCCAGTCTAACCGAACCTCATTCGGAATGATTGATTAGCAACTTCTTATTTGACATTTAACGAGAAAGACAGATAATGATCATAGTAATGCAAACTTTTAGAGCGTTTTTGAACTCAGGTTAATTTTTCATTGCATGGTTTTTACGTGAAATTTGATGCAAAATTTTCATATTCTCAAGACGAGGGTGGAATAAATCGAATCAATTATTTGTGCTTGATTTTCAGATAAATACCTTTAGTGCATTACGACAGAGCCAGTTAAGGCCCGCTCCACTTAACTATGCAGTATATGGTTGAAAATTCACTTGAAGCCGATTCTGCAAGGCAAATACAATTTTTATTTCATCGGTCCATAGTACCCTTCCTTGTTATTAATTTAATTCTTAAATTCACGGGCAAATTTCAATGGAACAACTCAGCCTGTCAATAACAAAATTGTTTTTCTCGGTGTACGTGAGAGAATTTCTATGGATTTCACTGAGTTAATTTTTCAATTTTAATAACACGTGTTCTAAAATTTTTCAACCCCTAATACATATTCAATGGATTTCTTCAAGTCTGCTCAGCCGTGTCATCAAATATCTCATAATCTCTGAGAAATCTTACACAGGGTACGCAAGATCTCTTTTTATTTCCCTAATTTTAACCTTTTTTCTTATAAAGTATGGGTCATTAATTAAAAAAAGTGTAATGATATGTCCTCATTTTTCGGTAGTTTTTATGTCTTGTTTAAGTGTACAGAGTCCATTCTTTTGAAATATTTTTACCTCATAATATTGTTCTGATAATCCACCCGAAACCTTTATAGGGCATACATAGCGTACGCGATAGTCTGACATAAATTAACTTCTGATGACAGCATCAGAACATTTTAAACTTTCACGGGATGTTTAAAACAGAACAAAATTCATAGATGGATGATTTCACAAACATTTTTGATGACTAGTTATTAATTTGGATTTTTTTTTAATTATTATTATAATTATTTATAACAATGACTAATGATTGATTTGTTGGAAACGCTTAACAAATTGAGTTTTGCTGCACGTGCGTTTGTGTTCCCCTGCGTGTACATGTAGTACGTGCATATGGTTTTTGACGGACTTGTGTTTCCTAATTTTGTTCGGGTAACCGTTTTCTCGGCTCTTGCAGTTTACTCTTCTTCCCTACTTGTAAGATTTTGTTGTGACACGCTTCCCTCACTCCATCATAAGTTGTCTATTGTAAATTCAACGCTGCTATTTTCAACTGAAAATACAAGGTTACCAAAAAAGTTCTGTCCGTTTTTTGGTTAGCGATTGAATGAAGTTAAAATATACATATTTGTAATGCATGTAGCAATTGTTTCCAGATTCGGACAACTGAAAGTAGGAACATCAGACGTTCTAAAAACACGCGCACCGTGCTTGGCCATCAGTTATAAGCCGGATAGCAGTGGAGAACGATGGAAGTGTCTGCAGATCTCGTTCGGGGCTACTTGCTGTACGACTTTGAAGTGGGCTCATCATCAGCTGCATCAAGTCGCCGCATATGTCAAGTGTTTGAAACAGTTTGCCTTTACCAGCACCGCCTAGGTAAGACATTTGAACTGAGTAAGTGGGTTCTGCACACGATGTTAGAGGTCCACATGAGACAACGAGTGACAGCCTGCGTATAGCTGCTGTCTCGCCCCCCGTACCGCATCCTTATTCAATCGCGCGCTTCCCAGTGTTGAAAAGTGGGTTCTGAACGAAACTCTCAAGCATTCCAGACATTGGTTGTCACCTCAGGATGCTGTCCCTCGCACCGCAAGACAGCCTATGCACCCACGCAAAATTTTGCTTTATGTCTGGTGGACAGGTCGTCAAGTAGTTCATTATGAGCTGCTGCCAACAGGCTAAACGGTCACTGGAGACCTATATTTGCAGCAATTGGAACGTGTGCCAGAGGCATTGTGCCAGAAGGAGCCAGCACTGGTGAATCGCAAAGGTGTGGTTCTCCTCCATGACAACGCCAGACCGCGTGTCGCGCGAGTGGTCAGGGATACCTTGGATGGGAGACTTAGTGCCATCCACCTTATAAGCCTGACCTTGCACCATCCGACTACCACCTCTTCCACTCCCTGGATAACCATCTTCGTGGGAAATTCTTCACCAATGAAGCAGACTTGCCACAAGCCCTCGCGGACTTCTTTGCGTCTAAGACCCCCGTGTTTTACAGTAAGAGGATTGAACAGCTGAACTGCTAAAGACACATTGGTAGAAGGTGTTGGACAGTGGTGGGCGTTCGGATCCCAAGTCCAAACTTCCGATCACGATCAATTTTCCACATCGGGATCGAACGCCAAAGACGGTTGTTGACTTGAAGATCGGTACCTCCCGGTGGAAAAGTTCGGAAGTGCAAGGATCGCTCTTGCAAAATGTAAGTCCGATCCGATCCCGGGCGTAACGGAAAAAATTAAAACAAAACAAAGACGACCAATCTGTCTCGCGTGGATGTCGTTTTTTCTTGTACGTAGCTTCAAAACCGTTACTGTTTTTGATGCTGCGTACCAGTTGGTTTCCTGCTCTGGGAGTGTCAATACGCGTGTGTGACCTCTTCTGTTTCAGTGTTTCTTTAATTCTCCCTCTGTTTTCAGGATTTAATCTTATTGGACGTTTGAAGCCTTAATGAACAAAGTGATCATATATTGAACGTATTTTGTGGTAATATTATCCCCTATGCAAATAATGATTAGAGATAAATTAATGTTGATCGATCGTCTAAACGATTATGAATTACTTCTATATTTTACAGGTTCAAATGAAAAGTAATATTTCGCTGCTTCACATTTTTGTTTCGCTGTTTCATTAAATTGAAGTATAAATATTAAAAAATTAAATTTAAATCCATGTTTCATTTTTCATCAGTATTTTAGTACATATGTGACATCGTATACTCTTAATGAATCTGAATTGCTTAAAAACTCTTTAAAAACCGGGGATCGCTGTTAAAATCTTAGGAGCGGAAGATCGGAAATTCGGGGTCGCTTTACTATTTTGGAGGCGGGATTTGAATGTCGCATTCGGAAAGAACCATTGATCGGGATCGGAAGTTCGGGATCGGACTAATATTTATAGGATCGATGCCCACTACTGGTGCTGGAGGCCGATGGCGATTACTTTGAAAACTAAATATATAAGTTACACATACTGCGAAGCGTTTTATTTTTAGCTTTAAAACGGACAAAACTTTTTTGGTTACCTTGTAGGTTGTTTGCAAAAAAACTCTATTGTGGTTTTAGACTTCAATTTCAATTTCCTTGTATCAGAGAAAAAAGAACCTGAGATCATTTCAATGTGGCCATATTGTCATGACTCATTGGAAATTTGTGTCTTGATTGTGAGGTCCTTCTGTCCTTTACAAACATCATAGCTGAAGTTTATCACACACTTTCATAACTTACTTCGGACAAAAGATTGCTAGTTCTCCCAAGCGTGTATTGCAAAATTATTAAACTTAAAAGAAATTACAGTTCAAAGAAAAAAGTTTGTTCAATACTATCACAGCATTACGAGAAAAAACATAGCTATTGTTGTAATAAAATATCTTTCGAGGATTAGAGCACGCGATTATTAAACTATAATTTGAAACAAATGGAAAAAGTTGGACATGCTATAATTTTTGCCCTTAGTATATCATTTGAAACCACACCAATTTAGCTAAACTGAAATGCAGGGAACAGCGCGATCAATTGATGTGATATGATATTCCTTCTGGTTCGTAATTTATCCTCAATAAATATTTAGGAATCAGTTGAATTTGTGTCGAAAAATTTTGATACCAGTTTAGCGGAAACTAAGAATCTACGAGTAACATTAAATGAGATTTGTTTATAATTCATAAACCCTATAGAATTTCTATCACCAAAGTTTAGATCTTTTTTAATCCATGTCATGATGGGTAAAGAGGTAAACTATCTGCACGTTTGTACTGAAGTGACACATTTGTTGTATTGGTTGACTTGAGAAAAAAGAAACTCTCCACGGGGAGAGCTGTTACCTCGAAAACTGTTTGAATATATAAATTGGGTAATGGCTAAGTTAGACTCCTGGATTTGTTATGCCAATAGTCTTCCCAATCGCGCTAACAGACACACGCTTGTACAGTTGTTTGTTCAATGCTTACCAACACTTTAAACGTTTACCTCTGGGTTTTTGGGGCCTTTTGAGTACGAGAACAGTAATTTCCTCTTCAATTTCCCGATTTTCGGTCTAAATTCAAGTATTCATAGTAATTAGCCCTCAGTCAAAAAATAGCTCATGTGTCGTTTTATCTTTGCCAAAATCAGATACTCCATCAGTCCACACTTGTGATCGTAATTTTTGTCTTGCTCACTGCACCCATTTCCATGTATCTATTTCACTCCGATTCTATACATTTGTTCTTTTAGAACAGATATCTTCCAAGACTGGACGTACAAGACATGATCCGTTGCCGATGTACACATAGAGACTATTAGCATTGCAGGTAGTATTTCATGTCTTCTGAAGGAATGAATGAAAACCGTTAAGCTTAGTGACAGCCGTTCACTAGTTGAGCTCGCTTGTGGTCGCCTGACTTGACGGACACTGGAGGCGCGATGGGGCTGCTAAAGCAAGATAACGAACCCGGCTCGGAGCTCATCTGACATTTCAGTGGCGCAAGTGGGCGCCAGTGGACGCTCATTTTTCTTCGGCGTAAAGGCTGCAGCTTATAAGTTTAAATCACAATGTTATAATAAAACTATGAAGTTCAGTTTTTAATCAATTTTGCTTGTGTTGAGCGAAATTACACACTCGTTACCGTTTGAGTTAGGTTGTTGACAATTTTATCGTCAACTTGACCTAAAATTCTCGGTTTTATGATCGAGTCCATTATAAATATTTCGCTAATTTTTGGCACTCAAATGTGTGGTGGCTGAGGGTAGACAATAATGGCTCACAGCTCTGCTGCACATCTTCTGACCTAAAAGCGTAACCTTCTCTTAAAATAGCCGCTCTCAGGTCACGGCTCCACTGCGTGCAGGATAATAATTCAATATTTGTTTCCTCTACACCTCTAATTCAGCAAAACGAACTAACATAATGAAACTGGCGAAAATAGGTTCAAGATACCTTTCATACATGCGTGCAGCAAATGTATGATCTCTTTGATACATTCGCGAGATATCTCTGATTCATACCAGGGACAGAGTTATAAACTATTATATAGTTTATATTTCATTCCCTGTGTAGAAAAAATATAGAAAAGCACTTTATTTATTTATTGATTGATCTCCAATTACGTGAATATAACCGACATGTGTACAATTATGTATCGTCGAGGAAGGAAAACAAAAAACAAAAGTCTGCTGAAATGAAACATTCTGGACTTCCGAGTATTAATTGGGTTATATTTATTTGCGCTTAATCGGATTGAGTTACGAGCGACAATTTTGTATAACAATGACTAGGCTCAAATGTGTATACGCACAATAAAGGAAAATGAAGTTTCCGCAAAATCCGACTGAATATAAACTTGGAGGTAGTATACCTGGACTAGAAATAAACACAGTTTATAGTGTAATTGGTTTCTGTCCTTTAATTAACGATAGTTCAGAAGCTCAACACTTATACTCCCAACTTTCCATGCCCACCGGATGACCGCACCACACGTTCACACTGCCAACACCGCGTAAATGTTCCAAGTACTTAAAGAGAGTGCCCTGTAAATGTCGTAAACTTGTTCGAGTTTCGTACCAGGAAAAGAATCCTGCTTCACGGCGGGGATAACTCGCTGGAAGGAAATGAGTGTTCCTCTTTAGGACGATTTCCCATTTAACGCTCGCTAGCTTCTCCGTCGATCGGTTCTCATTCCGACCCATTATCCTGCCGTTAACTGCACGGTTACCGTTAGTCGATAACGATTAGTCGTTGCAATGAACGTTTCAACTGCCTCAGTGACATTGATTTGAAGCATTCTTTTCGTGCACAAACATTTCGAATACACAGGATATTACGAACACGACGAAAGAAAAGCAGTTCGAAATTTTAATTTTATCCGTGAGTATAAATCACAAAAAGAGAAAACTCGGTGGCTCAGCGCTGTGATAAACTGCTCTTCATTAATTAATGTACTTCGTTTCCAATATTCCTCACGACATGAAATTAATTATGTAAAGTTTAATCTTGTGGTATTGTTTTCTTAAAATGGCGTAAAATAGTAAGCATTAGATTTAGACTGTAAATTTTGTCTACAATTTTTTTGAATACAGACTCGCGTTTCTTTTTCTAGATTTCACGTAAAAAATATTTAGTTTCTAGTTTACTACAGAAAGTTTTTTCCGTTTAGACCATAGTACAATAATACCTTTACGAACGAACATCTATGAATATATTCCCACTTCTATGGAAATGAGTGAAGGAAAATATATGGTACCTTGTAGACCGAAGTTTATTTGTTAGAAAATTCTTGAATACTTCTCGAAAGTAGGATCATTTTTCCGATACATGTCAACTTCATTCATGCGATTAATTGCTGTGGTCATGTGATTTGTTCTATACATTAGAGCAAACTATTCGCTTGAGAAAATGATGTGACTCTGTTGTAGATTTTGTACTGGATTAGGATGGATTTAGCAATGAGAAAATTTTTTCATGTGTACTCCAGCGTTCGAAAGTCCGTTGAAGAGGGAGCGTTTAGCAACGAATGATGGCTTGAGTTGAGTAACACTCCAGCTGGTGCGATGCATGTTCATTAGGAAGATTGGCTCATTAGGTATTAAAGAAGAAAAACATTTAAGCTTAAAGAAATGAAGGTATTTTGTGAGAATGAAGAGGAAAGAGTTTCATTATTTGTTCTAGTATTTTACTTGAATTTCGTCAACAGTGCGTTACACTCTGGGCTTCAGGTGGTATCATATGCTAATAAGGTTAGCCGTTACAATGTAGCTGTCGTTCTGAGTAAACTGTCGCGTAAATTGGTAATTACGGCTATGTTAGAGTACGTTGGGAAATGTTAGGTCAGGATTGGCTAGGATTGGTTATGGTAGAACAAGTTATGCTTGGGTAGGTGAGACTAGAATAGGATAGGCTAGATTAGACTAGAATAGGTTAGGTTAAGATAAATTAAAAGTTTTTGGTTGAAATAGATTGGTGTATCTTGAATAGATTAGGTAGGATAAGGTTTAGGTAAGTTAGGTTAGGATTGATTAATCTAGGTTTTGGTAAATAGGTTGGGTCAGAATAGCATAGGTTAGAACGTTAGGTTAGGTTAAAATATGACAGGATATGTTAAGAAAAGCTTGACAACTCACAGTTAGTTTAGAACATGAGCGATTTTTCACAGGACTTGCTATAGCTTTGCAATTTTAGAGACCGTGGAATTTAAATTTCTGGCGGAATTTCACGAGGAATAATTTTACGTTCAAGGAATAGTAATTGTTCAGTTATTTCCGTCAATTTACTAATTTGCTGACATTTGTCATATATTAAAAGAGGGAGCTATAGTACTAAATTGTCAAAAATATATAATTGTTTACCGCTTTTTTCCATTCACTCGTCGTCCTTAGGAAAAGTATAAGGGTTCGAAGGAGCTCATTCTTGGACTGCTTCCTATAATGACGCTTAGAATGCCGAATTCGGGAACTGTCGAATAAGTCATGTTACAGGTACGAGTTTTGTACAAACAAATAAGCGAGTACTAGAATATCGTCAGTTTTGCGCCAAAATACAATTCACCACAAATCGTTACTACCTCCTGATTTTCTTCCGTTGTCGGTTCTCGGGTTTGGGAACTGCTGCAACTTCTGAACGTTGTTTCTCGTTGCTTTTTCTTGACGTTGGCCCTTGTGCCCTGCGGATAAACTTGGCTGCTCGACACCGTGTTTCCCAAAGTTCGCTTGAAGTGACAAGTTAGGCACTTAGACGTGATAAAATGTGCACGCAGGATCCTTGCTTTAACGAGTTATGCGACACTGAAGCACAACGGTGCTTCCCAACACGGGGAGCTGCAAAGTGCGCACTCGTCTCTTGTGTGTGCACCGTGCACTATGCTAAACAAAAATGAAAGTGCTTCGAATGTCCTCATCAACGTTCAATTTGGGAATTGAAATGGCTGCCTCTGGTTTTATCCGCTCTGTGATAGTTGAGCTGTCAAAAGAAATTTTCGTGACAGGATTTGAAAGGCAAAATTGGTGTACTACATTTTCGAATTCATCGACAAATAAAACTCATAGAACCTCTTTAGTGTCGCTCTCTATTTTTTCGTGAACACTCCTTATAGGATTTTGATGGGTTCATATTTTTGGGAACTGTGTTTTAGAATTATAGTTAAATTCCGTTATTTCTCTAACTTTTTTCAACTGTGCCGTTTTTTCGGATATAATCATTGATCTTAAATTAATTCATAGCTCATAGATTAGGTCTCAGTCGCTTGATTGGATGCTTGTGGAAACCTACTTGTGGTTGTTGTGAAGATCTCAGGAATAATTTCTGCAACCACAGGGCTGTCCTATGTACCATTTGTCTTGACCCTAACTTGGTCAGTAATAATTGTTCTCATTTTACTTTTTCTCTTATGACAGCTGATTCAATTTTGTATCCTACTTAATTAAATGGAAACTCTGTTTCAAACATCTTGAAATTGAAACTCTGAACCACTGCACTCATAACTGATGATAAAATATGGAATATGCTAGTCATTGTAAAAAGTAGAAAATAATGTGCGAAATTTACAAATTAGTGTATATTGTATACTATTCTCAATTTAAAATTATAATTTCACGATTTAAAGTTATTTACTCATTAAGAGATTGGCACCCACGGCAGCTGTAGAAGTTAGTGTAAAAGGTTTGTAGACCTTGTTAGAATGTAATAGAATGTAGAATGTTAAAGGCTTATTTATTTTATGAAGTTTACATTCGCAACAGCTCATAGAGCGGTTTATCATTTTAAACAGCATTAATTTTTTATCATTATAAACTACAAACTCGTTTCAGTTTTCAGAGGTATGGGGATGTGTAGGAAATCTAGCACTATTTGAAAGTGTGTTTGCTTTTTTCCCACTGTTGACTACTACGCTTTAAAAATGAATCGATCTAAAGCTTCATTTGACGGAAGATTCAATGTTTCCTCTGCTTCTTAAGAGTGACGACACGCTACAACTCAATAAAAATGGATCGCGAAAATTGAATCCTTTAAAATGGTGAAATTTCTCAATTAAATTCTGTGAATTCAGAGATTGAATTTTTTATTCATTTCTGAGTGTTACATTAAGCCTTTGGAAATTAAACTTAGCCCATCAAAGGTAAAATTAAAAGGCTTTAATTTTGGCATTAATTCCTTGATGTTTCTACACAGAGCTCGTCTGCACTAATACGTAAGTTTATTTCAAAGGAATCTTCATTAATTATGCACTTTTTTCACGGTGACTTGTAAGCCTTTCTTCCAGATTTACCATTGAAGTGTTGACATGTCTGATACAGACAGAATATTTGACACAATATTCGATGACATTCATAGAATATTTCTAGAATATTTTATTAACACAGTTTCTGTAGTAAAATGCAAAAATTTTGTTCTTGAATTTATTTCCTTCCTTGCAAAAACCAAGTTCAACTTATTTTGAAAGTTGCAATCGCTAATTTAATCTCCTGTCTCCATTAATACATCAAACATGGATCAGTTGGTGGCTTTTTGTTCATTACGATGTTCTGTATCGAGTACGCTCAATGTCATCCTAAAACGAGAGGAATGCGTGTTAGATGTTTTGTAAACAACTGTTGGCGAATGTCTTTATTCTATTTTGCAAAGAAAAAAAACGGACGAAAATGGTGGGGACATGAATAATGAGTCTAGTACCCTGATGAGACATTTGCTTCTAATCCTAAATAGCTTTCATCGAGGTATAGTAAGTTTGAAGTAAGTGAAGCACCCACAGTATTTACAAAAGAAAACAATTATTTAAAAAAGTTCCTATTTAATATATCACATAAAACTATGAGATGTCACCCATTCATTTTCAAATTTAATATCCTGTTGTTTTCCTTGTAATCAAACGATGGTAACTTTTATAAATGAAAGTAAAAACATTATTGCAAAATCTCATTGACACATTGACTTGAATGAAGACTTGCGATGCAGCGAATAATTATTGCTGATGAAAGAAAATTATGTGCGTAGGATTTTCATTTATAATTTTAAATAGATTAATTCGAATGTACAGAGGAAAATCTATTCTGCGAAGCAAATTTACAATGAAAGAAATAGAGAAGAAGTACTTTGAAAACATTTACTCTGAACGTTTCGAGCCTAGGCTCATTCTCAACAAAAGTCTGCAATTAAAAAGATAAACAAGTCAGTACACCCAAAGTTACAGAAGCGCAGAAAATAAGCACGAAAAACAAACAAATAAACAAAGGAACAAAAAGTATAATAATAGTAATTTATCGGTTAACTATTTTCAGAGGGTATGCACTATGCATTTCGTTGAGAGATGGTTTGAGTTTATGAATGAATAACGACTCTAAAATACGTAGGTCTAAGTTGGCGGTACATGTATCTAATATTTTAAATTTGCTAATGTCAATAATCTGTTCACAGGAATCATTGCTACAATGTTGTCTGATACTAGAATGAGTAGGAGAGGTAAGCAAGCGACCAGTACGATGACTTCGACCTGCATGTTCAGCAACCCTGACGTAAAGTGCTCGGTGGGTGGAACCCACATACTGCGATGCGCAATGCGCACAACTGAAATTATAGACTCTTATAGACTCCTATAGACTCTTATATAGATTACATTCTGCGCTTCTGTAATTTTCGGTGTACTGACTTGTTTATCTTTTTAATTGCAGACTTTTGTTGAGAATGAGCCTAGGCTCGAAACGTTCTGAGTAAAGTTTTTTAAAGTACTTCTCTATTTCTTTCATTGTAAGTAGATTAAATGATACTACATTTTTTTAAGTAAACTGAAGCAGATGTGTTTTATACTTTTCATTTCATTAAATATTTCATCTATCAGATTCTTTTGCGAGACCGCTTTTGTGTCGGTCTCTGAAGGGAAAGTTCCTTCGTTGAATATACACATCCAACCGTTGAGCGCTCGATCGCTCTTATTGAATAACGATTAAGGTTCACCGTTGGACCCAGCGTGTCGCTCGCTTGACTTCGCTTGCTATTTTTAGTCTGAATTTTATGTTGCTGTCTTATGCTAAAGATGAAAAGATGCAAGAATTTTGAATTGTTAGAATTTTAATTAACTATTTGTTTCCACGCACACTGCCATCCAGTAGATCTATTGATTAGTAATTATTTTAAAGAGAACTTTTCTCATTCATATTTTAGAAATTAAAAGCTTAAAACTTCTCACAATGGATCTGAGGTGACTGCACAGTGTTGATACCAGCTCGTAGATCTGCAAGTGGTTAATACCCTACCTCATGTCTCGTGCGACTGCGTGTGAACGCTCAATTAAATTTTGTGAAAAACGAAGCCAAGATTGAAAAAGAAAAATGCAATTTCTTGAATGAAAAAGTTCTTCCTTGTCTTCAATAAAACTTCAGTAGCTTTAGTGATAGGTTTCAAGAAGGTAAAGCTCCCTCCTATGCCACCCACGTCAGAGTTTAAGCACTCCTCGAGGAGACAAATGAGTGTGAAATATTTATCAACTATGGGACTAATTAAAACTTCAAGTCCGCGTGCCAGTTTACCGTAGAGGAGAATAATCAACGATCTAAATCAATGATCCAGAGGAACAGTTTATTTATTTTGCCTAAAGTGTAATTAGGAGAGAGAAAAGCACCGAAGATGCACAAGTTAGATAATCATCTTTTCTTATAATCGTTAGTTACAGAGAAAACATAAAATGAAATTTTTCAATAGAATGTGCTATCAACCATGTTCAAAATTCACTTTGAGGAAAGTGCAAAAAGTCAAAGTTCATCCAGTGGATCCAATGAGGATGATACCGATTTTAACGGATCCAGGCATCGTAATTAATGTGCCCGCAGTTGCGTGTGAAATGAAACTTTAATAAACTCCGCATGGGGCGATTTTGACCTAAGAAATTGGCTACTTACGGTTTGTTCAAAACTAAAAGATGAGGTCGTGCATGCTACCCAAGTGCATCAATTTCTGCCTCACACCAGGTGTTAGGTCAAATGTAACTATTCGACTTTAGTTTGATAATCAGTATTTCCTTTACAAGCTATACAAGCCCATGTGTATAAGCACAGTAGTATTGATTGGCATTTATATAACACTGAGTACGTCTATGTTGAGCTAAATCTCATTCATTTTTTGTGACAAACTCTCGGTACAAGAGCGTCAGGGTGAGTTCAACTATCACTTGAACGTAAATGTTGCCATCTGAACTCATTTCGAATGGAATGGACACATGAATAAGTTTTCCCATGCCGTAAGATAAGCAAAATGAAAAATATTTTCGCATCAACTCTTTCTACGAAATAGAATGCAAAATTTACCACACATTCACATCATGTACACCTTTGAGACGCGGAAGAACTCTTTCCAACGCCTGTGATGAATACATTTTAAAATGTAAAACAGGATAAATTATTTTTAGGGTGTTTACCACAGAAGTTAAAATTTGAAGTTTGAAGCTTTTTTGTTAATGCAAAAACGAGACAAAAATACCAACGCGAACAAGACTTCAGCAACACAAGACTTCATCAACAATGTACGATAAAATTAACTAAATTATTGACTCTCCCAGTCGAATGAACTGATGATGTTTAAAATGTCGAACTTAACTTTTTCGACATCAGTGAGACCTCAATAATGTTTTTTATTATTCTTCCAACACTACTAATTACTCCTAAGAACTGTTTCCGGTTCTTTAATCTAGATCAGCAATCTTATGTCGCATACCCTGTTTTTTCAACCTTAATTGGAACTTACAATCATAGCTGTCGACATTATTCAAACCATTATTTTCTTGATGTTAATAACACTTTTGGTTATTTCTAAGAAAAAATAACTAGACTCTGACTTTTAAAATAAAGAATCATCGGTTTTGTTGTAAAGTAGTTCAAGGTAAAGTGTCTCCAGGCCGATTAGCGTCAGCTTAAGTACAATTAAATATTTCTTGTCGTCACGTTTTGTGCGCCAATTTTATTGATCCTACGTTATACTTGTTTGAGGGGCACTGTTATGTCGCGCCGTTAATAATAAGAAAAACTTCAAGTTATAAGTGCACTGCTGAAATGTTCGAGATTGAGGACATATAGATTTTAAAATTTTTGGTACTAAAAAATTTTCCAATGAAGTTCACCTCATTTGTAGGTCTGAAACAAAATGTCAACTCTTTATTCGGTCGATGCAAGAGCTTTGAGGGGCGTTAATTAAAGGATGCGCACTGTAGCAGCAGGATTATTCGTGAAGTTAAGTTTAATGAAAAGTGACTGCAAAAGTGAAAGAGGTCCGAAAATGTCGCATGTTTTCTTCTGTGGTCTTCGTACCTGGTGAAAACTCCGGCATTCATTTTATAAGTTAGCCGGTCTGTCACGGCCTTCCCGTAGCGAGACCAGGTCTTGCCCAAGTTTGGAAGGTGTATCAAAATACTAACTTGGCGATACAAGACTTCGGTTCATTAAACCTCCGTTAGTGAGGCGATCGATCAGCGGAACAAAGAACGCCTCCGAAGTTTACTATCTTGTGCGTAAGTATTATGGATTTAACCTACCAAAATAACATCATTAATGAACTATACTGGATTGCAGGCATGCTGAAAATCGTAGTGCTATTTTATGCA
>JACJUY010001869.1:33329-49572 GCA_014220935.1 Platorchestia sp. MABIK | reverse complement strand
AGATTAATCTCGATTTCAGCAACAGGGAAATTATCGTCGCATGGAAGTTTTGTAGCTGTCTGGTTTCTTCGTTGGTCATCGTTCATGAACATCAATGTTCAAAGAGGCAATCCAGCGATTTTTAGGTCTTTTATAATCGTAGTGAACTTCAAAAATATTTTCAATAGAAAAGAACTAAATGGTCGGCCCATCAGTCTTCAACCATTTCATATTGTTCTTGCACCTCTCTAAACCCACTTCTTTCATCTTTTCAGTTAGGAAACGCTTTCCTACTTTGTGCATAAGAGGTTAGTGCAAGGTCTTTGATCACTCAGTGAATTGTTGTGACGCTGACGAGCCTTTTCTTAGCCAATATCGAAAATATCTCGGTTGGATTGACCTTGAAGCTTCTTTTGAGGCTCGCTAGAAAGTAATGTTAGCAAGTTTGATCTTTTCTTGGATGGGATGGTTCTGAAATCTTCGCGAGATTCATCAAAGCACAACCGTTGTGAACTGTCTGCCTTGGATACTAAAGGGCTTCTGAAATGAAGGTTGGTTTTCAGCCTGCGCGACAAATTCACACGCAGCTGAACGTTTTGATTTCTCCATTGCTTTACGTTAACGCAATAAATTCTTAATACTAATCGCTAGGTTCATTGATAACTACACATAAGTAACGCATTACAACGTTACCAGCTTTTTGAATGATCAGAATAACTGCACTTTCAAATTAATTAATTTTTCTGAAAATCTAGCACAATACTACTTTTATATTTTCGTTGAAGTGACTATTCTCATCTAGTCGATCTTTGTACGAAAATTCTATCATTGTATTTTGTTCTCGTTATACTCATGGTCAAAGGGAGCATTAAAGCGTGGGTGTAAGCTGGGACCAAGAGAAAGTATTTGCGCTAACACACAGGAGTCAGCACATGCCTCGAGGCCCATCATTCCGGCATGTACAATCCACAGGTAATCTTCATGAACAAGAGTAATGAGAAATTTACGGAGCCTTTCCTCTCAGTAATGAGCTCTTCTAGCACCGAAGAAGAAATGTTTATTATTTTAACTTAACAATCTTCTTTGATTTTTTCCTCCGGCTGGTTATCGGAATCGTAGACTCTTTAAAATAAAAGGTAGCATTATTTCTTATCCAATTTCTCCATACCTCTTTTATTCTCATGAAAAATATTCTCAACGAATTATTTTTCTGCCCGCCGATTGTATGCGCCGAGACGAAAAACAGCTTACCCTTCAAAATATATTAGCATAATAATGACCGCGTTCTGGGTTACAGAAATTTACTCAAGACGATTCCGTCGAAAAATATTCGGGTTTTCCGAGACACGTGTTTTCTTTGACCTCGCCAACACAACTCTTGTTTAATTCAGTTCAGAAGGAATTTATTACAATGACTTGGTTTTGATCATAGCTTCCTGAATCTAAAGCCTAGAAGCGAGATTTCTAATTTTCGTATGGAGAGCGTAATTTAATTTAAAATTAGCCAGAATGCAGCGCAAGACGCTTGCTGGGTATTTTCTGCATTTCATTTGAAGACCTCGGAATTTGAGAGTAAAGATAAAAGTACTAACATAAAAACCAACATCTGCTGATGCCCAGTAAGTGACTTCAGCTGAACTGCGGACATTCATTTCATCGTTCGAAAAATTATAAATTTTATTCACGGTGTTACGTTTACTGAGAAGGAGCAGTATTCAACTTGAACAGACTTTTTAAATATTGCCTTTTTTCGCCTTTTAAAGACTTTTTTGCAGGACTGAGGCATATGGAATTTAATGAGCTCTTTTCGGCATCAAAGATTTCAGGAATTTTAAACATCGCGCTCTTGAAAGTTTCGTGGTTCGTTCCTCACGTAGATTACTTTTGGTTTCCTCTAGGGAATCGGCTTATTTTTGGTTAAGAAACGAAAACATCATTTTAACATTTGCGTTAAATCTGACGCACTTTAACTAAGGTTAGTAGAAAATATTCCCATGCAATGTATTACAAGAATGTCGGAGGATATTCGGATACATAGAGTAAATATTAGGAATGGTATTAATTTATTAATATTAGCCTTCACTTTCCTTTACCCTCATACCATGCGTCTGGTGCTAACACACCCTCATACCAAAGACAGTACTCCACACGTGTACTGTTAATTAATATCACAATTAATACAACACTGTCTTGATATGTCTTACAAATCATAATTTCCCATTTGTATACACGAGAGTAAAATGCCTCATGAATATAATGGTAATAAACGTAGGTTATTTTTCTTTCAACTGACGGATTGCTGTTGCATATTATACTAGTGATTGACGGAGAAGATTCTGTGTTTCTTTCTCAATTTTGTTCTCAATTGCCGTGAGGTAGCAGCCCAAAACCTGTTTTATTCTACTCAATTCGACCGCTCAGCATCCTGTGCTCGAATGTTCTCGCTGTAAATTTGTCAATAATCGAGCGATATTAATTTTCAAGTCTGTTTGGAGAATTGTTTTTATTTATGACGATTACTTGGCGTTTGTTTTACCTTTAAAAGATATTCTGCCGTTCACAATTGCAGTCAATTTTGTTAATATGTGTTCAGCATGCATAAAAATAGATAAACTACTCGAGCAAATGGGAATTTCCATCTGTGTGAGGAAAATGCAAGTTTGCCTTTAATATGTATCAAAGGAGCGAGTGAAAGCTTGCAGCATAAACAAATTTTTCTATAATCAAGACAATTTTTTCGACTACAATCAATTTTTCTTAAAAGAAAAATTCCGAATTCATCTCAAAATTTATTTTATTCGTATGTTTTTATAGATAAACTGAGTTATTTCAGTGTAATTTTAGTTGAATAAAACACTCAAGGATTTGACCGGCTGTTCACTACCTATGGTCGGTAATTTTGGTAGTAGAAATTTTGATAATCCCTGAAATTTTGGACCTGGTGAATTGAGGGTTGGTTTGCTTCAACACTTGTAAGAGCTATAGGGGCTCATGGACGGCTTAAATTCTACAGCATAATTCTTTCAAATATAAGCTAAATATTTCCTTCCATTGTCTGTAAACGGGTTTGTTCAAGAAATTGCATGCGACGTGGATCATGAGATCGAATGTTATCACATCCATTAATGAGCCACGCCAGGAATGTTAGGTATTAATCCTGTGAAGTGTTGTGCTATTGAGGCCTCTGATGCTGCTGATGCTAACTCGCGCCAGTCCGCGCCGATGATTTGAACCTAATTATTCCACAGTACAAAGAGAGGACTTCTGCTAAACGGCTTTCCACGTTTAACACGATGAAGGGCTCATATCATGTACCATCTTTTGCTAATTTTTCAACTTATCTAAAAGTCGTATGACTTATTTCAAATAGTGTAGTTTATTACAAACTAAAACGCTTCAAGCGTTTTCCAAGTATTTAGATTTTTAAAAAGAATTGGAAAATTAAATTTCTCCAGGTATCAAATTCTGAGAGCGATATCATGCAAGGAAGGCGGATTTTCACAAATCTCATAACCATGTTGTGGGGCTTGCGAACAGCGGCGCGGGACGTGCGAGAGCTTGCAATGTCGTCGGAGCGAACTCATGCCCTACATCCAGTAGTATATTGTAGCCTGTTTAAGATACAGCACTTTCTGCGGACAATTTCTGGAGAATATTTACTTATTGTAACCGCTCTTATCATAAGTAAGCAACATTTCAGGAATGACTGACTTGTTCCCGTAAAAAGGAGTAACCATTTCTTAGCGTTAGTGAAGATCCAGATCAAAAATGCCTCCTAATCAAATTAGAGGACAAGATCACACACAGATCGGTATGTTCGTTGTTTCGAATGTGTTCTAGTATGTAGATTAATTATATTTCGAGTTCAAAAGGTAATACCCACTAGAGCCCTCATTTAATCCTGGAGTTCAATTACTCACGTTGAAAAAATGTGACAAATTCTAATGCTTTCGGGTGAGGTTTTAAACATTTTGATACGATTTTTTATTCATGCACATTAAACTTTCGTCTATAAACATGCCGACTTCCAATTTTTCATCTATCTAGTGTCTATTGTTTCCATATTTAATTGCACTCAAGTGAACACCGTAACTTTGGATACGTCGAGTTCATTTAATACCTGTGAAACCATGACTTGGTAGCTGGAGTTCTTAAGACGCTATTTTACCAATTTCTATTTCGCACGTCGGTACGCTATTAATAACTTCCTGACACCTATTTCGGTAAAAAATGAACTCTTCGCTAGTGTTTTGCTTTATTCAAATTTTTCAGCAGTGATTGTTGTATGACATTTACTATTGGCATTTAAAATCAGGTTTTCATCACGATGGAAGCAATTTCGTGAAGTGACACCAGTTATGAAAGTTCCCCATTCATCATTGTTTAGAGTCAAAGAAAGCCTAAGTATTAGGGTGGAGCTTTTTTTCTAATTTTTTGAATCTGATAACGCTATAGTGCAGAAAAGTTGTGAATCCCCCAAAAAATGTGTGCAAAATTTTAGCCCCCTAAGTCGATATCTTCACGTGCCGCCGAGGTACCAAAATTTTGAAAAATTACGAAAAAAACGTCATTATTGATTAAATTTCCCGAAATTCTGAACTTTAAAATTTCTTTTGCTATAGCAATAAAAGTGTGTTAAAATATGTCACTTTATTAGATTTCACATTTCAGGTCGATCCGATAACATCTTCAAATGCCGCTAGCGTTACAAAAAGGGAAAAAATATGGTAAGTTACAGTTATTTTCCACTTACTAATTCTTCATTAAAATTTAAAATGTCAGAAGGTATAACTCCACTATACTCAGCAAATGATGTGAAAATGTGCTGTTAACAATCGTGACAAATATTTACGTCGTGCGACTTTATCTTCACATGTCTGCGGTTCCTGAGCTAAAGTACATTTTTTCATTAGTCATTGGTAACATGCTCTCTCTCACCAGATAGTATTGTGTGTGTACAGCTCTTAGTTTATTTCAACGTTTGATTCAATAATCCAGAACTCACCACTTGGAGGTAGCTGTACATCGAGTTCCGCCCTACCCAGCCCATCCACCCGTCCACATGCTGAGCTTCTTATTCAAACTTAAACTCCATTTCTGGTGTTAAAGTATGGAAGCTTCTCCTTTCCTCTGAGTCTTGCTCATAAGAGTCCGTCACGGTATTCACATCCAGTAACTTCTTGTAAAGCATCTGTTACCATTTTGATAATCCTCTACACTGCTTGAGTGTGATTAGGAAAATCAGTTATGGTAGCAAGATTCTTTTTCTCGTCAATAGCTGTTCTCAAGTCGTCAGTCTTAATAGCTTTCGTTGATGGTGGCTCAATGAGCTGCACGTTCTGCCAATCAACCATTAGATGGAAGTCAGGAGCATCAAATAGGCTATTTGGTATTTCAAAGTTTCTCGATAGCTCATTTAGATTGCCTCCTGACTTTTAAAATTTTTCTCAGCCCAAACTCAAGAACCCGTGAAGAATCATCTTTTATCATCGCTAATAAAAGATTTTCCGAGTGTGCAAAGTACGCGCTGTTTTGAATCACTTTGAATTCTACATTTCTGTGCTTGGTTGGCAGGAAGCGAGAAGTAGAAAATCATTTTGAAGAGATGTTTGATCCATCAAAAACTGATGTTTTATATTTTATTGAGAACCATACCGGCACGTATACCTTCCTAATGCACTCAACTAACATTCTGAAGCCTTCTGAAGGATTAGCTGACGATACGTAAAGCCTCAATAATTTATTGACTGTAGTTAAGCACCGAGAGTGATGCATTTAATCGTGCTTCATATTTGACAAATGTGTGCGGCAATTGCCTGACTATACAGCTCTGTTCATTGATCACAAGTACTTTTGGTCATTCCTGAGAATCTCAGAATCAATTTCAGTTTCTTTTCCTTCAGCAGCTTCAAAATCAACAATGTCATTTGTTTCACATGTTCATAGCTGTTTTCCAATTGGTCCTGCGAAAGTAACCGAGCCATAAGTTTTATCATCAATGCTCTGCATCAAATGCCCCCCAGGCAGTTCACTGCAATGGAGGCAAACAAACCAATGAAATGATTTTCCAAAATTTTCTTCAAACAGTCTAACTGCTCCTCCTTTTTGCCCGGTGTTGATTGCGGTGCTTTCGCAATCAATAGCAAAAATGTTTGATGTATCAATCTCATTTACTTTGAAATAATCTAGAACCGTTGTAACAAAACATCTTGCTGATCCAACTGCGGGAGTTACATGGTCTATGTTTTTATAGGCTAGTTTTTGAATAAGAGAAATGTGCTCCGCCTTCGATATGATTTAGTGATTTACTCCAATCTGTGTCCTTGTTGAATCTTTTGTACCATCGATGTAGACACTTTCTAATGGCTCAATAACTTTACTTTCATGTTGAAGGATCGATCTCTTTCACTTCCTGGCTCTACGGATCTTGCTCCTGTCAATTACATGTTTTGTATTTTCTTGGTCTATGAGATAAGCTCCTTTTAAAACTGCTGTGGCTATAGTAGCAGCAGTAGCTCTGTCTAATACACCAGTTTTATCTCCGAATATTGCTACAGACTCAATAGTGATACATGCTTCTCCCATTGAATTTTCAGCCAAACTACTCTGTCTAAAATAGTTAGCGGGATGTGAAGGTAATAATAGTTAGCGGCATGTAAAATCACAGGGCTCAAATACTTGGCACTATCGTTAACAACACATTTTCACATCATTTGCTGAGTATAACGGAGTTATACCCTCTGAAATTTGAAATTTTTAGCAAAAATAAGTGAGTGAAAAATAACAGTAATTTGCCTTATTTTGACCATTTTTGTGACGCTGGCGGCTTATCGGATCGACCTGAAATATGAAATTTAATAAAGTGACAAATTTTAACACACTTTTATTGCTGTAGAAAAAGAAATTCTAAAGTTCATAATTTTGGGAAATTTTTTCAAAAATGACGTTTTTATGCTTTTTTCGAAAAATTGGCGCTTCGGCGGCACGTGAAGATATCGACCGAAGATATCGTGAAGATATCGCAAAATTTTAGCTCTTCAAGGGCTAAAATTTTGCACACATTATTTTTATGGGGATTCACAACTTTTCCGCACTATAGCGTTATCAGATTAAAAAAATGAAAAAACGCTTCACGCTACTAAGTATACTGTATATCTCGGCAGTATTCTGCTTGCATATGACAGAAATTTTTCATTTGGTGAAGCATTTTTCATTTAAGCACATTCAGAGACTAAGCAGCATCTAAGCTTTAATTCGTCTACATCAATTTTTTTCACCGACAACGCTTACCGGTAACATTCTTGAACAGACGTTTTTTACGTGAACGCAAAGTGACACACGAACGTAGTGTTTCTCAGTGTCTTCAATTTAATCCGAATGTTTGCGTCATTTTAGTTAGTTTTCTTGTCTTAAAAGTACGCGAAACCACACAACGTTCTTTTGACGATCGACAAACTATGAACATATCTGAGCGCTTTCTGTGAACACACCTCAAATTTGGGCGCCGTCGTGCATTCTGCCTTCACTTCCGTATCTCAGCCATGCCCTTCTATCGCACCCATGCGTTGATGCAGTGTTCTAATGAACTTTCATTGTAACATGAAAAAGTTTAAGATGCTCTAGAAAGTTTAGTTGATTAAACCAATGTGGCAGTTACACAGTTTGTAAAAATTTGATGGAAATGTTTCATTTTTCATGTTTTTTCCAAAATTTAATAACTACTTCTCGGGAAAAAGTTCTAGTAGAATTTCGAAGCGGAAATCAAGGAAAACTGGGAATTCGTTGCAAAACGTACCAATTGATATGTCTCCTGGCATGCAGAAACCATTTTACAGTGATAAGATAGACTCTAATGGTAGTGGGACTAGCATGGCTGCTATGCTTTTCAAGAACCTTTGCGAGTTCGCTACAACATTTAACATAAGTTATAACTTCGACGAATGTCCAATTTAGTAAGGAATGATGGTCAACGTGGTAATGACTCAGCTTAATGACAAACGTTTCGGAGCATAAAAGTTCCATTCCCAGTGCTAAGTAGATAAAATAGAGAAATGAAATCATGATAGAGACAAATTACGTGAGACCAAAGATAAAAAATTACTCACAAGCGAGTTAAGGGAACCTAACCTGATTGGATGGCTTATGCTAAAATGCTTCGGTAATTTGGACCTGATGGTGCATGGCAATAAAAAATGATTCCCAAATGCAGAGGTCTTGCTAGCTCTGAGCTTTCCAGACAGTGTTAAAATTATAAACTTTAGTAGGTGTTTAGATTAATACAATTACAATGGTCTCTAACGCGGATTGAGAAGGAGAGGCATAGAAACGACCAGTTCTTTGAGAGAAAACCAAATGCTGACTGCGACGATTTAATTGTGGAGAGTCGTGCTTCTAACGTATCACTGCTGATAGCAATCACACAAGAAGACACGCAGCAACTATCGAGGTCCTCCAAAACGATCTTTCCTTTTAAAAAATGAAACAATTTTAAAGCATCTCTACGGTGAACTTGTGAATCGAATGAGGTATAAAATTTTTTAGTCGCTTCATAAATTCCTCCGCTTCACTGTTGCAGCGTCCCACAAATGAAACCCTGGCGAACATCTTCTGATTAGGTGCTGGCAGGATCACACGAGGCTGTCGAATTTACCTGCTCAATAATGTATTAACGATACCATTTATGAAAACCTTAAATACTTTTTACCAAGAAGGAATTTCTAAGCTAAGTTATTGTTTTGTGAAGTATTTTATTCGAGCTCAGTAAATGGTATGCTCTCAGCAGAAAATTTATTTTTATTTCATATTTCCAATGTAACTGACCCTAGTGTGTCCCAAGGAACACATGTAGAGAGGAGAAATGATCATCCTGTTCACTTTCCGCTGTACAATTATTGTACGAGTGAAAAATTTGGTCATGCTGAAAGACTTCAGTACCTTGGTCATGTGAGCATCATAAACTAACGTGGCTCCTAAGAATATAGGATAAAAAACAAGGTAAAACAGAATTGGACATTTTCTAGGCAGGTGATTACTGAGTGAAATAAAAAATATTTGGCAATCAAAACGAAAGCATTCATGTCTCACACAAAGCTGGTCGTCCTTATGCATCCCCTTATGAAGCTGCAATTAGAGGACATTGTAATAATTTAAAACACCCATGTAATTTCCCGGCCTTAATACAGTCTGCAAAGCTTTGAACGAGCAAGACCTCCGTGTTTAGGAATCATTGCTCAATTTCACCAAAAAGACGCAATTGAACAATAATCAAAGCTCTGTAAGACAATTTTAGCTTACAGCAGTCAAACAGGTTTAAGTTCAGTTTTACCTGTATATGTGGTTTTCTCAAGAATTCATATAATTCGTACCGAACAGTTTTGTTTATCTGTTTCAAAACTTGCAGCAGAATTGACAAAACACTGTTTCTTCATTGCATAAAAAGTGTGTTCAATGAAAAATCTAAGTTGCTGGTCATTAATTCTTCTATGATTTCGCTTTTCAACCATTGAAGCTTATATAGTCTGGGTAGACATATCTAATAATTTTTCAGAGAGTTATAAAAATGCATGAGTTATTATGCGACCAAGGGGGTATACAAAGCTAAATTCAAGAAGACCGACCACGCAACCTCTCCTTGATAATGTGGCAGAGCCCCTGCTGAAAGATGTTTCCTCACTCATAATGCCTCCCAAACATTCTCCTCTTTATACCTTCCTCAGAGCAATGCTGGCATTGTACAATTCTACTCACTGTAACGAAGCAGAAACCAAAGCGGAGAATGTTGTTTGAGCAGGCTACCGTGCATCCGACATTGAGCAATAAGCGCTGTCAGTTTCAGGGGCCTTACCTTGAAACAAACTTCCCCCGAGTATAAGAATCTCTCAATCAATGGAGGAATTCTGAGCCAAAATAGCGCGTCCGTGTGCGTCTCATCAGTAACTTCATGCTGCAATACGTACTGAAGAAGAACTTCCTTTCATACTAGTTTGTGTGAACGCGATGTTATCTCTTGTACGAGAATACGCATTACAGTTTGTGTATCAGTGCATGTGAATAGGAATTAGGGCAAAATTGTTGACCCAATGACTTCCATTTTCACTCTTAATGTTGAATTCATTATATCAACTGGCATCGTGTTAATTCAACATCATTTCATGTTATTGCTATTACCAAGCTCATTTGTCAATGTCAGTAAATACTTCAGCAATAATAAGTGAATGAAATTTTCATACGAAAGATGCGCAGAGACTTCACTTGAACTACCGATTTCTCAATTTAGGACGATTTTCAAACCCACTCAATTTCAAGTTAATTTGTTCGCAACTTCATTCTCTCTAACGCACCAGCGGTCGACGACGTATTAAGTCGATTGAAGGGTTCATTCAATTGCAAAATATTTTCGCATATTTTGCGACCATGTACAAGCATACAATTAGCAACAGAAAATCAATGCTATTATAGCGTGCAGTTTGCAGCCTTCAGTTACTGCCTCATCAAAGTTCACATCAATATTATTTATTTTACTGTTCTAGCCGTGTTTCAAAACGTCGATGTGAGCTATCTGCAACAATTTTTCTCCCCCTGACTATGCAGAACTTTTTATTGCCATTTTCTTCACGTATGAGTTGGAAATTTCAATAACTTTTTTACAGTAAGATGTTCTCCGGACTTATTACTAGATATTTGTTGATATACATTAGGGTGGTCCTAATTTGGACATGAAAAAATAAAATTTTTGAATTAATGCTCTGACCCTGTCGATTTGTTTCATTTCGCTGAAAAACACCCTGTGCAGAGTTTGATTGATACTTATTGATATTTAAAGGTGGCTCAATGAATCTGAAGTTGAGCCAATCAATGAATCTGCAGTGGGTATTAGCTGCTCATTGGCAGGGGCGTCGTGATGACCAATATCACTCATTGTTGCCCAGTAAGGTCCTCTTGTGTCAGGGAACTTTTTTCGGTGTTCAGCAACAACATTCAGAACACACTTGAGTTGTTGCTCAGCCTTTGCTAGACGGCTAGAGAAATCCTCGACCAAGCAATGGCGCGTTCAGCGTGGTCATTAGTGACAGTTAATGGGCTGACAAAACTTTTTGCGGCACTGGAGCTGGGATGATGCTTCCACTGAACTGCCGGATGTTCGAGGAAATCATCTTGAAGACGCAAGTTATTAAACAGAAGTCTTGATTTCTTGGTCATATAGTCAACTAAAGTCTTCCCTTGAACGAGTTTCTTGTCGATAGTCGCACGTTTCGTTGACTTTTTCTCACCTTCTTTTTCTTTCATAGCTGTAACCATCTAGTCTTTGATGTTGCGGTCCAAGTCATCATCAAACAATGCCAAAGCAACAACTCCTCAGGAAGGCGCCACAGCAACTTCAGGTCCTTTCTCGGGACCTTCGAAGCAATGTGGGGTGTTACCCAAGCTTCGACGTAGACACGGGAAAAGAAGATGCAGAGTTCTCGCAATCCTCGATGCTCGAGTGCTATCTGCTTGAACTGTGACCGAAACATGCAGACTTTGAAGGTGTAGATCACTTTCGCCATCCACCGGGCGTGGTGTAACGCTCCCGTGGATGCAAAGTGGATGCCTCGAGGAGGGACAGCTCCAAGGAAGATGATGGTCAGTTCATGGATTTCTCTGTAGTCATCTCTGGGCTGATTGACTCTGACAGCTGTCTCCAAAATCTCCACCATCTCATTTTTGAAGTTGACCATAGCGTTGGCCGTGTAGTTATCAATTGACGATTTTTCACACGTGGTCTTGTCAATATTATACCAACTTGTTTTGAAGCGCTTGAATAATAGAACATCTGGAGCAGATGAAGTCCCCATGGCTTGAGAAAAGGCTGCTCCAGCAATCAACTCCAAAATAACTCCAGCATTGATGCTTTTAAGCTTGAGAATAAAAAGCAAGGCGAAAATCGCTACACGTAATGTCATTTTTATTAAAAATGATCAGTTCAAAATTTCCATTACTTTTTATTTTTCTATCGTTTTTTTTACGTTGTTGTTCGTGTTTTTCAAAGTTTTAAACTTTTTGTAATACTCCAACAGTGAATTAATTTTTCCTCTTTTGGTGTTGTTTTACAGAGATTTTGCTGAAGATGAACTGTTAGTCCGAAACGTTCTGTCCTATTTGATCATTTTTAATAAAAATGACTACGTGTAGCGATTTTCCCCTTGCTTTTTATTATCAATTCCAAGATATGATGGCGACAAGCAATGCGCAGCATTTCGTGACCGAGAAGCTGTCCCAAAAGATTGCACGTTCCTTGGTGCTGACCAGTTTCAGAGCTGGTTGTGTCGAAACACATTCCCTGGACCCTTTCCTTTCAGAACAGAAAACATAGCCTGAGCTTGTGCTTCTGCTCTCCCCGATGGTAGCTTTGGGACTGCAAGAAGCTGGGATTTACCTTTACCTGTCACTAGCACAGGCAATCTGTCCACAGTACCAATGCCTGTAAGATCTGAGATTAGCTTCTCATCCCAGGACACGGTAAGGGGGAGCTGTGGGTCAAATTTTTCCTAAATTTTTTCCGAGGTGGATTTACGATGCTGCTGTCGTTGCCGTCTGACACTGAATCGGTTCAGGGGTAGTGGCTGGATTTCTTGTCCCAAAGTGCGGACAGTTTCACCAATTACCATGACAGCAGCTCTGTCTGACACCTCATTTCGATCCAAAGTTGCAGTAAGTTCTAGTGACAACATTTGTTGGCACCCTCGTTTCGAAGGAGCTGGTGTCGTGCAACTGGTACTTGGGCCCGCAACTGGGTCTTCTTCGTTTTTACTAATACCGTCACTTGTGCTGCTTTCTACCACTGCTAGAGACTTCAAAAAGTGGGCATCCTCTCTAGATCTCTTTCTCTTCATTATAGTTTACTCTTCTCTTTTCTTTTTTCTGTCTTCTTTCTTCTTCAAGCTGACATCTACTGATACCATCGCTCCACGACGTCCAGGTTCGCGCTGGACAATCAGAAATTGCCGGTCATATACTCGTTTGAAATAATCTTCAGTGCATTGGCATGGACAATATCAAATAAGTCTCCAAACGCGCCTTTGAAATCTACTTCTTTACCTTTTTGAGTTGCAGTTTTTCTTCCTGCCTTCTTCTTGGTACTTTTCCCCTCAGGGGGATACAACTATTGTATCCATGGGAATTAGCGCTCCCAGGGGAAAAATGTGTGAGGGCCCAAACTGAGAGTTTGGTAGGCCTTCTTTTTGTTGAAATAAAATGTTTTCTACTATGTTAAGAACCGCCTTTTTTCGGTTCACTCTGTCTTGTTTTTCAGCACCTTCTACTTTCTTCTTAAACTTTTATCTTGTTTCATGAACTTCTTTCCCGACTTACTGTTTCTATGCCCCTTCTGCACACACTCCGTATTCCCTAATATCCATACTAAATGGTGCCTTCCTCCTTCCTCCCTTCGAAACGCTCTTTTTTGCAGTGGTTAGGGAGGCTTAACCTGACCTACAATCTAATCTAATCTAATCTTAGTACTTTTCCATTTCTCAAACAGTCCAATTCCTTTCTTTATTCAATCTTGCTTGTGGCGAGGGGGAATTCTGGCCCGATCCCTAAACTCTACTACCTTTTCTACAGTCTTGGTAGCAGAAGAGTGGATAATTTCATTCAACTTGTTATGATTATTAAGAAAGAAACATAGAATGTGCTGTTGGAGGGGAGTTTGGAACCTCTAATATCCTCCTCATAGTTCTCAACGAGATTTACTTTGGACGTGTTTCGTGAGCCATCAATAATGTGTAAAAGTTTCTAACAGCGATTTTTAATTAATATTTATCTGCGGGAGAAATAAAATTGGGGTTTTTAAAGACACAGGAAACTAATAAATTTCATTATCAAGAAAGAGAAACACAAGCAATTCTTTACTTCCAGTCACACCACCTCCTGGAGCAATACTAAGTACACACACACACACACTCTCCCACAGGCAAAACTATACTGAAGCGCAGGGCTCCCACTCTAAATTTTCAGATAAACCTAGATTGAACATGAAAAAACCCAGATTCATTCAAAAAAACCTAGAAGTGTTATTTTAATAAGAAAAAAGTGAAAAGTTAACATACATGAGTGAAAACAATGATGTAAATGCTGATTTTAATCCTGTTCCTCCTCTGAATTCTCTTTTGCAGCGCAAATATCGACATTAAGACGACTTTTCTGTTGTGCATGGCGCTTTTCATTACGCTGTTGATATACTCCGTTGATGACATCTCTTACCAATTTCAGTTTAGGTTTCCAACCGTGACAGGTTTTCCACTTTTTCCATTAACCATTCTTCTTTGAAAAATTGCGTACGCCACTTTTTAGACATTGGTTTCGGAGGGCTAGCCAATTTGAATACTAGAGCAAAATGAAAATTAAATATGTATAATATAAATTTTAGACATTCACTTTAAGAGAATGCACAACCAGTTCTACGATCAAAATGCACGTCACCTCACTGCAACAAGCCAAGCAAATCGAAGCAACACAACTTACACAAGCTCACCATGAACTGCTCCATCCCAGGCTTGGTCGGGCTTGCAAGTCGTAAGATACTCTCGTTACGCGTTTTTAAGGGCGAGAAACAGATTAAATACCTTCTGCCCCATCCGTTACGCGTAGTTTTGTCTCTAATATGCATTTCTACATGGTTTAGACCCAGAAATTTTTAACTTCATTATTCAATTTACTCGAGGAAATGATGAATTTACTTTCTAATTTAAAAAAAAAAAACAGATTTACCGATATCTCAATAGTTAAACCTAGAAACCCAGGCGGAATCGAAAAAACCAAGATCTGGGTGGAAAAACCCATGAGTGGGAGCCCTGCTGAAGCGTTCAGGCTGTATTACCAGGGTTTCCACCGTTCCACGCGAGGGGACTCGAATTACCCTAGCTGAAGAGTGTTGATTTCCTCAGATTACCCTAAAACAGTTAATCCTGACCTATGATGTATAAATTAACTAAAAAGTAAATGAACTGGTTTCCAGAGCTCCCTCAGTATGAATTAGTACTGTGTTACATACTGCATGAGCGTCAGGAGGGAAGGCCAGTTGAACGACGTTAGAATGCTGGTTTGATATCACAGACGAAATCACGTACAAGAGGTTTGCCAAATACCTGTCGAATTATTTTTGATGGCCACTGTTTTTCAAGGCGCAATTTTTTCAGCGACTCCTGATCTGGGAACATTGTTTTCATCAAACTAAAAAAGGCTCACACAATGAGATAGGTAGGTGGTGCTTATCTAAAAATGCACAAACTTGCAGTTCCACTTTACGAGCACGATTTTTGAGAGGATCATTGGACAGCACGTAGCTGGCAATTGATAGGGTTTTCTTTGCCACCATGGATCGTTGTTTGTGTCTCTGAGAGCATGTGACGCTTGATCTCTGATCGATTTCCCACAAGTAATATCGGTTCGACAAACCTTACAATATGCCACATCCTTTTGCTCTGTTGATTTTGAGGACTTGGCTAACCATCCTTCAAACTCAGGTTCCGATGTCCACAAATCTTTAAATTTCTGCTGGTAGTTTTTAGCTTTCACGTGTAGCTTTCCTTTTTTCGAGGTGGTGTCGTTGGCTCTTCCTCACTCGATGCGCAATCATCTGCCATGCTGCAAGAAATGCAATAATATGTTTACCTATCCCTGGAATAATTATCTATTTTACATTTAATTTTCCATCCATCCACTCGCTTCAGCCATTCTTCCCACATGCTCAATCTAACCTAACACTTTGATCCACTCTCTCTGATGACTCTGGTTTTCCTCACACATGACCTTCGTCATATCTTTTCATTACGGATTTTATCCAACCTTGTTACATCGCATGTGCTTCTCAGAGACTTCGTTGCAATCACATTCACTCATGAACTCATAAAGTTGATCGTAAAGTAATCAAATTTATCAGTTCCTAAAGGGCAGGTGAGGAAATTCAGAGGTTTTTGGATAGAAACTACTTTGCCTTTATTAATATGTATAAACTTTCCTCGACACTCAGTGGTTAGAAGCCCTAGTGCTTCCATCTCGGTTGACGGAATCCTAGTCATGATCGCAGCTATATCAAATTCAACGACAGCGTCTAAGAAAGACAGTGAAAATACAAACACATATTGCAAGTTTCAAGTCAATAACTGTACTCTTTTGTTTATATGAATTTTTTAAACCAATTATATAGCTTCTTCCTTTCGCCTTTAGCACCTTTTGTAACTCGAAGTGTCATAGAACCCTGTCTAAATTTTTTTGTTTGCATCGG
>JACJUY010001869.1:16459-27529 GCA_014220935.1 Platorchestia sp. MABIK | reverse complement strand
ATATTTGAGTTTAACTTCCGGGGAATGCCAGATTTATGGTTTAAAGTATTCAAAAATATGACGGAAAACGACCTGTTTTAAAATACTTCATTTGCGTAATTTTTCATTCAAGGTTGCTACGCTTGTGATTTCACACAGTCAAACTTGCGAAACACCCTGTGATAAGCACAAAATTGCAGCACCAACGTGCAGTAATTGGTGTTTCAATCCTGTTCTATACACTGAACACGTACATCTTGGCATGTGTTTCGTCAGCGTGTTTGTCCTGATTGGCCCAAGCTGATGAATTTAACTTTTTCGAGGGTAAAGCCGAGCTTCTTACAGCCGTACAAATTACGAGCGATAGCCTCTCTTTTTGTTGTTGGTTTTCGATTTCGAGTTTGTTTAGCTTCATTTTCAGTTTTCATTTTCTGAAGCGCCTTCTCGAGCACAATCAATTTTTTGTGACATTCTTTTTCGTGATTTTCATTTAAAATCATTTCGGTACTTGTGGGTTATCTCTTACCACTTTTTTGGGTTTACTAAAGAGTAAAAAATACAGCTTTTGCTTCTCAAGTGTTCTGTTCCAGGGATTTGTTTTGGCCTGAAACAAAACAAAAAGCAAAAAATAACAAAACTTAATGATAATTTAATTAAGCTAACCAAACTTCACATAACCATAACATCAAAAGGAAACCATACATTAAAAGCGGAGACATAATCCACAAGTACCTACAATTTTTATGAAAAACAAAAAATAAGTTCTTCAAAGGGACTGTGGCTCTAAACGATTTTTTCTTTTAAACGTGTTTGCTCTGAACAACCAATCCTTGCGACTCTCAAGCCAGCTATTGCGCATCCGAAAAAAATGGATCTTTTTCAAATAAGCCACGCCACAAATGCAACACATAAGTTCACCCACTTGTAACTTTCGAAATAATGCACCTATCGAATTCAAATTGTAATTAAAACAAAGGATTAAAACATTCTTTCGTTTGAAAGTAATTTGAAGTCGAAGGGAGCACTATTTCGAAAGTTACAAGTGGGTGAACTTATGTGTTGCATTAGTGGCGGGGCATATTTGGAAAACAGAAAAAAAAATTGCATTCAAAACCTGGTATTGTAATGTAAATTTTGTAATAACTATCTTCTTTCATTTTATTGAAAGCAGTAGCTCATTCGTGCGAATTTTATAGTTATGATCTTGAAAATAATGCCAGAACCTTATTAGACTGTCATAAAACTGTCGTGCTCTGATTGGCTGCTGTGTATAGACGATTTGAATGCTTTCTTATCCCACGTTGGGCGCAAGTGTCTTGTATACATAAAGAACACATTTTCAAAGTAAAGGCAACGTACCGTTTTTCTTCTTGCCACTCAAGTTTCGTTTTTTTTAATCCAACCCCAAACGCTTCAGTATTTTTTTGGTATTATGGAACTTAAACTTCGATACACCAAATGAAATTTGAGGCCCTAATGGAGCAAGCTGCCGTCAATCAGCGCCTTTTTGATGTGGCTCGTTGCGCAGCGGCACTGCGCAGCAGCTGCGTAAAAAATCCATTTATCACTGTACCAGCTTTTGGTGCAAACCATCTGTGTGAAAAAGAGCAGTTTTGTGCTAGAGCACAGCATTTACGAAAAAGAATTCGGCAGCTTCTTGCTCTCGTTCACAAACGTTGCAGCGTTGAACTGCGCTGTGCGAGCTTCATTGCGCTGATCTGTGCAGATCACGACATCGATTTTTAATTGCCTAATTAGAACTGCCATCAGCATTTGCACAAATTTGCTCAGTACGACACATGTAGCGCAGTTCAGTACAATAATATTGGCGCCAGCCAAGGCCAGTAACCGCAGGATTCAAAATAGTGGCTGAGCCTGCCAAGTGGCTGCTCGAAACTGCTCCACTTCAAGCAGAAACTTTGCACCAAATGCTGCTACTGAGTTCAAGTGCACACTTATGCACCGCCAGAGCTGCCGGCCTCATGAATCAACGGTGACCTGCTCAGAAAGTGTTGCTATTTTTGAGAGTGTGGCAAATTATATCAAACACTTTCGAGCACACAAGTAGGTGATTTTCGTAATACACGCTTTTCAATTAAGCACTGTTTTGCAGAAACGATGCATTCCAATTTTGTACACTCAGGCGGTCACTTCAAACGGAGAAGGAAGCTTTCTGCACTACACTCTTCTCAGCCATTACTGGTTGGTGAGCATTAAGAACAGAACATTTGGAAAAATATGAAATTTTCACTGCTCCCTTTTTGGTTGCTAAGCACTCTTTCCTCAGAGTGTAAACGAAGGTTTTGGTTGCTAAGCACTCTTTTCTCAGAGTGTAAACGAAGAATATTTTGTCTACCTTACTTATCCTTCACAAGCCATGTGCATGGGACATCAGTATGATCGATTAATTCAGTATCCTACTTCGTGTTTTACGATCATGAATAACAACGAAAGGTGGAATAAAAAAATCATAAATTTTTAAAATAAGAGTAACATACTATATAGTCTAACTTTTTCAATACATAGAAGGTTATTTGAATAATTCTTACTGGACTCTTCAGGAAGCATGAATTTTATTAGAAGCTGTGGTAAGACAAACGCTGCTTGCACGAAACACTCTCATGCCTGTCTGGAGCGCAAAATGCTAAACCTGCATCTTGATCAGAATCAGCGCTTGCTCCAAACTTGTGTCGTACCATCCAAGTTCCTGCAACTTTGCTCGATAAGTCAAGCTTGAAAGCTGCTCTACTCGAAGTTAATGCTCGTGTTGGGACTTGACGCGACGCTTGAGTTCAAGCTGGAATTTTGAGAGGCGCAGAATCTGCGGTTGCGTTCAGCAAAATTTACCTGGGTAGTTTCAAATCTGGGAGGTATCACTTGCTAGCAGTCAGGAAAGTTTGTGAGTTGATCCAACGTCCCAGCTGGAAGTTGCCAATCGATTGTACTCAGTGTTGGGAAGATGATCTCACCGTTATTTGGTGGGAGGTGCAGGTCACGGGCCATTTTCCGTCTTCCGCTCCGTTCAACGTTCAACTCTTAGACTTGAACAATTTTCGTTTTGATATATTGTGCGCACCAACTTTGTGCTCGAGAAATGCTTGGTGTTTCTAAGCACATCCAGAGAGATGCTTCTCGCTTTGACGCCCAGGATTTCCGATGCCAGTTTTCCGAAAGAAATTAAAACAATACCAAAGAAAGTAAATAATGAGCTGAAGTTGAAATCAGGCAATGCTAAGAACTTCAAACATTTTCATTGTATGGAGATTTTTTTTGCGCAGGAAAATTTCTCGCGCACAAAGTTAAAAATTCATCAAAACGAAATTTGTTCATGTCTAAGAGTTCAAAGATTTCAGCAATGATTAGAGAAGGGTAAAATAAAAATTGGAAAATTGCGTTCAGTAAAAAATATTTGGTTGGATTCTAGCAGTCCACTTTTGAACGTTGAACGGAGCGGAAGACGGAAAATGGCCCGTGCCCTGCACCTCCCACCAAATAACGGTGAGATCATCTTCCCAACACTGAGTACAATCGATTGGCAACTTCCAGCTGGGACGTTGGATCAACTAACAAACTTTCCTGACTGCTAGCAAGTGATACCTCCCAGATTTGAAACTAATCAAGTAAATTTTGCTGAACGCAACCGCAGATTCTGCGCCTCTCAAAATTCCAGCTTGAACTCAAGCGTCGCGTCAAGTCCCAACACGAGCATTAACTTCGAGTAGAGCAGCATTCAAGCTTGACTTATCGAGCAAAGTTGCAGGAACTTGGATTGTACGACACAAGTTTGGAGCAAGAGCTGATTCTGATCAAGATGCAGGTTTAGCATTTTGCGCTCCAGACAGGCATGAGAGTGTTTCGTGCAAGGAGCGTTTGTTTTACCACAGCTTCTAATAAAATTCATGCTTCCTGAAGAGTCCTGTAAGAATTATTCAAATAACTTTGTAAGCATTGAAAAGAATAAACTAGTACATTCCTCTTATTTTAAAAATTGATGAACGTTTTATTCCACCTTTCGTTTTCATTCATGATTGTAAAACACGAAGTAAGAGACTGAATTAACCGATCATACTGATGTCCCATGTGTTAGACTTGCGAAGGATATGTGAGGTAGACAAAATATTCTTCGTTTACACTCTGAGAAAAGAGTGTTTAGCAACCAACTAGGAAACCGTGAAAGTTTCATATTTCTCCAAATGTTCTGTTCTTAATGCTCACCAACCAGTAATGGCTGAGAAGAGTGTAGTATAGAAAGCTTCCTTCTCCGTTATAGAAGTCACCGAAAATTAAGTACTTTCCTTATTTTACTCTCCGGTCGCGAGTGAAAATGACGTCGTGTGTGTTTCAGAGGCCAAAAGAAGTTAGCTCCAGAGTTCACAAGAGGTCGCCGGATGACTGTTTCTTGTTTGAGTTCCTCTGCCAAGACTGGACTGCTGCGCCATAGTGCACAATGCAGTGACCGCCTGAGTGTACAAAATTGGAATGCATCGTTTCTGCAAAACAGTGCTTAATTGAAAAGCGTGTATTACGAAAATCACTTACTTGGATGCTCGAAAGTGTTTGATATAATTTGCCACACTCTCAAAAATAGCTACACTTTCTGAGCAGGCCACCGTTGATTCATGAAGCCGGCAGCTCTGGCGGTGCGTAAGTGTGCACTTGAACTCAGTAGCAGCATTTGGTGCAAAGTTTCTGCTTGAAGTGGAGCAATTTCAAGCAGCCACTTGGCAGGCTCAGCCACTATTTTGAATCCTGCGGTTACTGGCCTTGGCTGGAGCCAATATTATTGTACTGAACTGCAATACATGTGTCGTACTGATCAAATTTGTGCAAATGCTGATGGCAGTTCTAATTAGGCAATTGAAAATCGATGTCGTGATCTGCACAGATCAGCGCAATGAAGCTCGCACAGCGCAGTTCAACGCTGCAGCGATTGTGAACGAGAGCAAGTAGCTGCCGAATTCTTTTTCGTAAATGCTGTGCTCTAGCACAAAACTGCGCTATTTCACACAGAAGGTTTGCACCAAAAGCTGATACAGTGATAAAATGGATTTTTTACGCAGCTGCTGCGCAGTGCCGCGGCGCAACGAGCCACATCAAAAAGGCGCTGATTGACGGCAGCTTGCCCCATTAGGGCCTCAAATTTCATTTGGTGTTGCTAAGTTTAAGTTCCATAATACCAAAAAAATACTGAAGCGTTTGGGGTCGGATTAAAAAAAACGTAACTTGAGTAACGTTGAAAATGTGTTCTTTATTTATACAAGACACTTGCGCCCAACGTGGGATAAGAAAGCATTCAAATCGTCTATACACAGCAGCCAATCAGAGCACGACAGTTTTATGACAGTCTAAAAACGTTCTGGCATCATCTTCAGGAATATAACGATAAAATTCACACGTAGGAGCTATTGCCTTCAATAAAATGAAAGAAGATAGTTATTACAAAATTTACACTACCATCCATACCAGGATTTGAATGCCAATTTTTTTATCTTTTCAAGATATGCCCCCCCACTAATTCAACACATAAGTTCACCCACTTGTAACTTTCGAAATAATGCACATTTTGACTTCAAATTACTTTCAAACGAAAGAATGTTTTAATCTTTCGTTTAAACCACAATTTTAATTTGATAGGTGCATTATTTCGAAAGTTACAAGTGGGTGAACTTATGTGTTGCATTAGTGGAGGGGCTTATTTGAAAAAGATTCAATACTTTTTCGGACATGCAATAGATGGCGTGAGAATCGCAAGGATTGGTTGTTCAGAGCAAACACGTTTAAGAGAAAAATATTGTTGGGAGCCACAGTCCCTTTGAAGAATTCATTTTGTTTATATAAAAATTTTAGGCACTTGTGGGTTATGTATTACCACTTTTATTGTACGGTTTTCTTTTGATGTTAAGGTTAAGTGAAGTTAGGTTAGCTTAATTGAATTATCACTAAATTTTGCTTTTTTTAATTTTTGTTTTGTTTCAGGCCAAACGAATCTCTGGGACAGAACATTTCAGAAGCAAAAGCTGTTTTTTACTCTTTACTAAACTCAAAAAAGTGTTAAGAGATAACCCACAAGTACCGCAATAATTTTGAATGAAGAAGGATACCTTCTCAAATGAAAAAATCCATTCAGACTGTCCTGAACATCCATTCAATATTCATAAAACAATAACATTTTTCACTTTCCTCCCTAGAGAAGTGGGGACAGATAACCCACAATTTCGTTCCAAATTTTATAAGAGAGAATGATGCAAATTGAAAGTTTGGGATCCTTTTCCTACCTCATGTAGATTTTTGCAGTTTAATTTTATGTTTTCTTATACAACTGAACGAAGTAGCTCAAGTGAAAGCACCTACTCGATATCTTGAACTTACGTACAACAATTACGAGAAGTCCCAGTCCAAAACGTTTTGGTGGTCGCACGTATCACCGCCAAATGCATTGACTGTGCCATTTGATCAATACGTCGACGTAAAGTGATTTATCCATCCGGTCCCAAACTAACGCATCAGGGAATGATGAGACTCAAAAGCGAAAGATCTGAACAGCTTGCCCTGCAGCGAACATTGTACTCTACTTGGTAAAGATAAAAACTTTTTCAGAGGTTAATTATGTTACCACGGATGTCTTACATTCATGCGTTTGAAGCGCACATGAAGTTTTCCAAAGCCTGAAAGCAAAGGAGAACACTGCTAAATGAACCATGCAATGGATCAAAAAATCCTGTTGTGTCCACTATTGTAAGCTTACTCATGTAACAGCCCACAAGAATAGTTACAGATATTAAGTTGAGTAAGACCCCATTACAAATTGGTCTTAAAAATACGCTTTACTTAACTTATAGCCAATCGTTCAATGAAATTGTGAGAATGTCACAAAAAATTGATTGTGCTCGAGAAGGCGCTTCAGAAAATGAAAACTGAAAATGAAGCTAAACAAACTCGAAATCGAAAACCAACAACAAAAAGAGAGGCTATCGCTCGTAATTTGTACGGCTGTAAGAAGCTCGGCTTTACCCTCGAAAAAGTTAAATTCATCAGCTTGGGCCAATCAGGACAAACACGCTGACGAAACACATGCCAAGATGTACGTGTTCAGTGTATAGAACAGGATTGAAACACCAATTACTGCACGTTGGTGCTGCAATTTTGTGCTTATCACAGGGTGTTTCGCAAGTTTGACTGTGTGAAATCACAAGCGTAGCAACCTTGAATGAAAAATTACGCAAATGAAGTATTTTAAAACAGGTCGTTTTCCGTCATATTTTTGAATACTTTAAACCATAAATCTGGCATTCCCCGGAAGTTAAACTCAAATATGATAAAAATTTCTGCATAAAATTGTTCATGGCTTCTTTGAGCAATTTTACATCAATCGAAACTGTTTAAAAATACAATTTGGTTTTTGAAAGCTCTGAATAACAAAAGCATGAACTGATAGAATTTTCTAAAGCAACAAGGCAGGGCCGTCCTCGTTTTATTCGCCTGGTATTTAAAGGTCTATTTTATATCAGCGATGGGTCACCGAGCGAGTGCGTCAGCGGTGGTCGGCTTCCTCATGCATTTGATTTGCATAGCAAATTACGTGCAACATTGAAAATGCTAGATATACTCCGAATAAAGTTGAGTTGTGCACTAAAATGCACTGCGTTCAGGCACTGAGTATCGTAGAATGCAGAACACTTGACGTGTCCTGTTGTACGTCTCTACTGTGTCCTATTTTGTAGGTAACACAAAATTTTTTAAGGAGTGTCTTATAGACAACATTGCAACGAATTTTTATGACTGATTGCATTTTACTTTTATTGAAACAGAAAGAGAGAGGGGGTTAATTGATCCACATGAAGAAAATTGTTGCAGTGAATTAGATGGCGCTGTTACCGTTTTAACGATATTCGGAGCTAATGCTGTTAAAATACTTGATTTTTGTACAAAAAATTTGATGCTCTTCAGAAGTTTAATGTAGGAACGAAGTTGGAATGAATTTAGTATAAGAAAGTAAATTTACACACCCGTGTAATTTTTTAAAGGAGATGAGCTCGGCATTGTTCTGCGTACGAAAGTGTCCCTGCTGCTCGTAGACCGCTGAACAAACCCTCAAGCTAAGGTTAGCAACGGGCTTACGATTCAATAACTGCGGGAACAGTAAAGTAAATATGACCACTTGACTAAATCTTTCATCTTAACATAATTTAATAATAATGTACGAGTTTTACGTTTATCAATGACGCAATTCCTGTTACTCACAAGCCTTGGAATACCATTAGTGAAAAACGTTTTGATTTTATGACGGAAGAAATTGCAAGTATTTAATTCTAACTGCTGTTGAGAGTCAGTTTTTTTGAAAGACTTAGTAAACTACGACTGAATGAATGGTAGTCTGTAGTCAATGGTAATGGAATTTTTTAACTTTTGCAGTAGAGCTTGCCATCGGACTCAACACGGGTGCTTAAGGGACGTCCTAACCGGTCGATCTTGGTCCCCATTGGCAGAAATCTCTAGCCTCAAAATGTAAACATATCTTCGGCAAGTTATTTCACTTAGGTCCTGTTCTGCATATGCCTGTGAATATTAGGAGTTGCGTCAGCACTGGAGTCTTATTTTTTCTTCTCAACTCAGGAGGCATCAAACGCAACGAGCGCTCCGCAGATACTTCCGTGATTGAAGGCACCAGTTATGAAATTTCAATTACCCGATCGTACCAAACAATAACTAGGGAATTTTACTGCTATGGCAACATCTAAATATTACGGAACGCTATTCAGATAACCAGATGTGAGCTTAAATTTGCAAAAATAAATCAACATCACATTGAAACCGGTAAATATAGGGTAGGAAAAAACCCCCCGGAGTTTTTTCCATTTGAAATAAAAGCTACTGATATTCGTCTTACCAAAAATATTTACTCATAATAAATTTCTCGTGTCTTGTTTTCACGCTTCAGACAGAATTTGTAGTTAATACCTTCTGTAGTACTTAGAAAATGAGTAAATGCCAAGTAGTAATTGATTTGCATCGCGCATGTGCATCAAAGTCAACAATTATCAAGGAGCCAAAGATCGCTAAATGTTTTGCGTATGACACCGTGTCCAGATTTGAGGAAATTGGCAGTGCTAAGGATCGTCGCAGAAGTAACTCGAACAGCTCGTCCGTATACAGCAGACATGGGACAAAATACCGCAAGAAAAACTGCGTGTCTGTGTTGAAAGTTTCACTGGAAAACTTCAGAAGGTCATCAAAGCCAAAAGAGGGCACTTTGGAAAATAAACTTCTATTTGATTTCATGGAAGTAAGTAGATTAATATGAGGACGATGTTTACAGGTATTTCATTACACTATCCTACTGTAGATATATTACCGATTAATATTCTCTGAGCACTTTTCCCACCCTAAAAATATTCCAACAGTTAACATCACAATAGAGGGTGGTTAACACGATGTTCCTACGTCTCATTAGACAAAAATATGAGAAAGTCCAAACGAACCAACAAAAATGCATGTTCACTATTTAAGTAATACATACTCGTATGTCAAATTTTTCCCAGATAGACATCAATGATTATCAACCAAAGCCTTTAAGTGTTACTGGTGTGCGAATCCCTGATGTCATAGTACGTCTCTATTGAATAATACAAAACACAATAACCTCAAAGCAAATATCTCCTGATAAAAGGTCTTTCGTCATAGTTTCATTGTTCTTGGAAAATTGTAGGACAAGCACTACTGGGCTTGCTAGCATTCCATACTATGTAGGCATTGAGCTCGGCACTTTTACGGAGTTCAGATCACTAGAAACTAAAAAAACATAAAATATCTTCAGGAATTCATTCAATAGTCATTGAACTGTCACTAAAAGTATTTATTCATGCACATCTCATTGGCAGAACGAACAAGTACAGGAGTCGTATGAAAATGGTAAGCCCGAATGCACACAAGCTACATTTTCAGTGGGGCTTTTACACTGAAGAATAGCACCGAAAGTATGAATCTAAAGAAGTTAGCTGAGAACAACATCCACAAACCTGAATAAATCAGTAACCAAACGTGTTCACGTACACAATATATAATTGGTCTTACTGCGCTTTAGAACTCTTTTAAGAATTGGTTTTCTGATTGTTTAACAATTTTCTCGGTCTATTTTTCATGCGACAATCGCCTTGATGCGTTATCTTATTATCGTTCGTCATGTCTCGTTTGGTCCAGTTATTTTACTTACTATTGCATCTGCGATTTTCTTAGGTTTAGTGCATAGAACCCTCGCATTGCACTTGGCTCATGTTTTACTGATGAAGCTTTCAACACTTGGGAGAGCTTCTGCAATTTAATTTTATTGATTCAACCTATAATGTACCTTAAAATAAGAACCGTTCCCTGTCAATTAAGGAAATGTTTAAGTTGCTACAGGAAACCAAATATCTTTAAGATTCAAACAACTTTATTTTAGTGTATATCAACATCAAAATATTGCAACAAAACAGGCCTGCATTTTCTAAACTTTGAATTTGAGGTAAAAATTCGATTTTCGAACGCAATGAAAACAGTATCTGAGTACTTCCTAAACTTAAACCATGGGTTAAACACCTGAAAAAATGTTCGATGTAATGTATTTGTTATTCCTTTGAAATCCGTGATATTCAAAAACAATTCCAGTGAATAGAGCGAGAGTGTTTTTGAATGGCCACATGAATCGCTTTATCCCAATTCCGAATGTATTTTGGTTTCAAGCAAACCAATTAAGACCCTAAAACCACCAATTAGAACGGAAAACATTCCCAGTGAGGTGCAGTCGATAGACCAAAACCTCACGAGAGCGATATCTAACAGAACCGCCAATTTCAACAGTGCTTTCATCTGGAATAATCTGATTGGTTGCGGCCATGACCTGAAAATCAAATAGCCGCCGTTTCAAAGGATTTACTTTCGAAGAGTTGGCGTATACTGAGCCGGGCGGCATCGATTTTGGAACATTTCACGATACGCTTCAAAATTTGAAGCTTCTGGCCCAAGCTGCATTCATCATTGAACCGTAAGTGACTGTCCCTTACCCAGTCTAACTTTTTCGCCGCCTGCTTGCATGTTTTTCGCCGCCTAATCGAT
>JACJUY010001869.1:0-16423 GCA_014220935.1 Platorchestia sp. MABIK | reverse complement strand
CGAAAAGCATGCATGCGGGCGGCAAAATAGTTAGACTGAGTATTTACTTCCAGCATCGTTCAGTCCAACGCATAATGTACGTAAACAAGACCTTAGTGGAAACAAAAAAGAGGAAAACATTTAAAAAACGCCTCAAATGCTCTCAGTGACAATACATTTGTTAAGAAAAACTTGATTTGGACTCAATGTTAGGGTTCTTAAGGCCATACTGTAACGTTTGTCCTTTAAGGTCGACTTAGAGATGGAGTGCGTTACACGGAATGATACTATTTGATTATGGATAAATAGAGAGCCATAATCTCTGGTTGGAAGATATAATAGGTAATTTATTCTAATTAATTTTTGTTAAATTTTCTTCTTTAAGAACTTTATTACACGGAGGATTTCAAAACATCGTTACGCAGAGTCAAGGTGAATGATTGACGGCAAATAATTGAAAGGACTTGCAACATAATTATTCGGCTGTCAAAAGCTATTACTAAATGGGAATGATTATAACAATCGAGAAGCATTTTTTTGTGCCGGGCAGAACAAAGTTTATTTTACGCATAAGCAAGTTATTTTTACTTATCACTGGAGATCATCTCTCATTTTTCTGTGCATGTACTCTCTGGAAATTGTAGTTTGAAAATTGTTTTCCAAAATTATATCATCAAATCTTTCCGAAAATTGTTTAATAAATATTCGTGTTGTGTGAGAGGCATGGACACTCCGTAATATTGATACAATGATCAGTGATCATGTAGTTCCTCAGTCAATGGGTTTGATTTGTGTTCTGTGCTTCTTATTCAAGCATGAAGTAAAAACACATTTTAATTCATCCCTTGAGCTTTCAATCTTGCGATCAATTTAATACTAACCAAGTAGAGCACATGAGACACTCTGATATTGGTTGTTGTGAACATGAATTCTGAAATGATGTAATATTCTCTGAATTATTGAAAATAGTCAAGCGATTTACTGGAAAAGGCAAGTGACCGTCCTGTAAGAATTGATCGTTTTGATTCTGTTACAGTTCACGCTTTTCTTTTATTTGGCTGAAAGAAGATGCAACGAAACTCTGGAAAAACTGAACACAAATACGAACAGATGGTTGCCTTAGTAGATTTTTTAACTTCTGGTGGAAAAGAAGAAATGTCTTGTGTACCTTGCGGGCCTCGAAGTTGCCTGAGCACTCTGTTTCGGAGCTCGAAGTTTCTATTCCCGTTTGTTTTTACATCGTTCATTTCCCTTCAAAGTTAGAGGCTGTTCCTTGATGGAACAGAATGTGATGAATTTTGTTCGTCTATCACACTGTCTTTTTCGGCAGAATTATTTAAAGTGAAGTATTCTTCAAAGATCATCCGTTCTTTCATTTCGGCATTGAAGCCTGACATCACAAACCAAAAAACTGCTGAGTCAGTGTTCACGATACCAAAAATAAGCTATGAGGGCTATCTACGAAGCAGAAGATAACTCTTTCACTCACGATTCCATCAATAATCTAAAAATTATGACACTACATGACCACTACCGATTTTCCCTAAAAAAATTCATTTACAAAATTTTTGGAACTTTCAAAAAATTTAAATCCTTGGCTCTCAATTTACGGTCATAGGAACCACCGCGGTACCTGGTGATGGAAAGAAATGAATTGCTGGGCGCGTGTTGCTCAAAAGTCTAATCGTACGACACTTGTCTTATACAATTGTGGTGTCAAGTCTTGAAATTCTACAGTAGATAGCATTCGCGTCATACCCAACTGTCCAATTTTCATTGTGCTCCTCAAATATTATACACACGTAAATTACCAGACAGAAATTAATGGAAATAAAGTGCCAAAAAAGAAAGGAAAAACAATAAAACAAGTTACTTGTTGATTCCAAATTCTATTTATCATCGTAAATAATGAGGCAAAAAGAACCAACTATAGAGCTATTGATTTATGAGAAAACGTGTTCGAGGAAAGAACAAGATTTAATAATTCCACTTCTTAACTGTCTTCCTTTACCAATTTGAAATAAGGTTTGTTGCCTCGAATTCTTCACCAATTCTGATTTACCAATCTAAGTTAGAAATGCGTTTACGTGCTATACTTCATAAATGTTCTCTCGACGACTCCCTGACAGGTTGAAATGGAAACCTCGACGTTTTTTGGCCCACAATGCAAGTGTCATTGATTGTCAGATCGTCTTAATTCTGGTTTACTTTTAACAATGCGAGAGCTTGTGATAAATGGTAAAAACTGGCCTCGTCAATGATCCTGGCAAGTTCGTTCCTGTATTCAAAAACCATCTTTCGTAAAATTATATGAATCCTCATATAGAAACAAATTTCAACATACACCAGGTGAATTCAAGCTTTCATGCTTCAAACATCTGATTGTGCGGGCGGATCTTCAGCTTAGTTCTAACGTAGCGATTGTTTGTTGATGTATTGCTGTGCGAGGTATGGCCTGATATTGACAGCTCGGCTCAGAGGAGCAATGACATGCTAATTAGTGGTGATTCCCTCCTAGCCAAGGGAAGATAGAAATTAAATTCGAACAGCCCTAGCGCGGAAACGATGAGTGGGTTTCTATGTTTTCCTGGCATCGGTGCATATACGAGTATATGTGTACTTCTCTGCATTAAAAGTTATCATTTGCACTCGTTGCATGAGATACTTTTCTCAAATTTTCCTTCAAAAAAAGGTCAAATTTATTTCGAATTACTGTTTTCGATTTACTCTACCGTGATGACTACGTTAAGTTAGAGGCAGACTAAAGGTCACATTAGATAGCGCATCCTAGCAGGCGAAGCATGTACTTCGGCTTACGTGCCAGTATTCCTTATAACTTGAACATCTTTATTTTCAACAGTAATTAGAAGTAATTAAAGTTTTTACGCTCATTTGGATTCGAATATGGATGGGTATTGAAAAAATATAAAATGAACTTGAAAAAACTTAAAAGTTCGAAAAAGAAAGACTTATTCTCTGTGAAACGTTCTTTTGGAAATCAGCGGCAAAAATTATTAACTTAGTGTGAGTACAGCAAATATTAGGACGAGGGTTATATGCTGTACATATATAACGTGTTGACTATCATTCTGAAACAATAACATTTGCTTTGATATTGTTTTTCGTACTTGTATTTTCTAATATATTTTTCATCTTCGCAGCTTTTTCAGCAGAATTCGGTGGAAAGTTATGTGATAATCAAGTAAATCCTACATTGTTTCTGAGTCATAATTGTACAAAATACTTCAGCATCAAGAAAAACCTATATTTATGTTTTCAATTTCTTGGGAAAGATATTTGCCATTATGTATCTAAGGCCAAACCTTGTTTAAACAATAAAATTTCTTGCGAACGTAGTTGTTGTTTCCTTCTTAAAGAATGGTTCAATACCTGGTTAGTTTAATTTTAGTCTTAAATTCAATTCAAAATGTGCAATATGAATTGATCATCATTTTGAGTACTAAACTGACTTACTTTTCGTTGTGTAAAGAAAGTGTGAATTAGGTTTTACTCGTGACTTGCTGACGAATGTGTTTGTCCTCAGGAGCGCCTTGAGATGGCCGGGACCTAAGCGGATGATCTCTACCTGCTCAGTCCTGCCCTCACAGCAGCTGCTCAGCCGCGCGGCTTACGCGCCCGCCTGCTGTTCCTCCTCCCCCGCCGTCACGCGTCCCACTGCCTCCAATATGCGAGCTCGAGCCTCGAACCCTAGAAGTCAACAACTTTGAACGAGCTGTCATTCAGTCTTTCCTCTTCACCTTAAGTTTTTATTTTCATTTCTTGGTTGCGCTTTGGTATGTAAATCGGTTAAGTGAAGCTCAAACTACTGTAATCTATCACGCATCTTTTAGTAATTATTAATACGCTTTAAGCAATACAAAATATTCATTTGTTATAGTCAGCCAATCAGGTTGATTACTTTCTAAGTCTTCTTTGGTCCTGTGTTTCACGCTCAACTGAAGTTTTATTGTTGCTTGTTTTTCAGTGATCTTATGTTTAAAGATAATATTTAATAGAGTACAAAGTAAGTTATTCGCTATAGTTTGTTGACCTATGAAAATAGTCTTTTGACCCGTTCTTTTTGATCTTACTCAGAGAGAAAATAACAACTTCTCAATTTTCATTCGCCTCTAATTTTAGCCTGTAATTTCACGAAGGGCGCTTGAAGCTATCACATTGTGTTTTTGCTTTGTTTTTAGCTGCGTTTCCTCGTGTGTCTGTCGGCTGTAGCCCTCACAGTCTCCAAAACAATGACAACTCCTAAAGTCACTAACCGGCCGAGCGCCGCTCCAGCTGAGCCCGCTCACGAGTACCAAGACTTAGCTCATAACTTGACTACGAATCACAGCGACCCTAGAGATGTACTTCAATACAATCAAAAATGGCCGCTCTTTAACGATAGCTTATTAAATTATAGTGATAATTACAGTGAAATTAACGGTACGCTTCTCGAGAGAATGGAAAATGATCTTGACGACGAAGAATTCGTGCATCGATCTTTGTTGCTAATGATCATTACAGGCACTCTCATGGCTTTTATTATCGTCTGCGCTGTGTTAGGTAATTTGTTAGTCGTAGTAAGTGTTATTAGGCACCGTAAGCTTAGGATTATTACTAATTTTTTTGTTGTCTCGCTAGCTATTGCTGATATCTTAGTTGCTTTAATGGCCATGCCTTTCAATCTGTCTGTGGAACTAATGGGCAAATGGCTGTTTAGTTACAATATGTGTAATTTATGGAACTCCTTTGATGTTTATGCCTCCACCGTGTCTATTCTCCATCTATGTTGTATCAGCATCGATAGACACTTTGCCATTGTGCGACCGCTTGAATATCCAATGGTGATGACGAAAAGGCGAGTAGCGTTCATGTTGTTAGGTGTTTGGATTGCTCCAATTATTATATCCTTCCTGCCGATCTTCATGGAATGGTATACAACAGCTGACAACATAACTTTCATGAGAGACCATCCAGATGTGTGTCGTTTCGAAGTGAACACCACCTATGCTCTCGTATCGTCGTTCATATCGTTCTGGCTACCGTGCAGTGTTATGCTGTACATGTACTACCGCATATACCAAGAAGCTTCTAGACAGGAAAAAATGTTGCACAGACATGCTAGGCCTTCTTGTGCATCCCAAATTCCCTTTGCTTCCAGCGACGCCATCCACTCCGCCACTTCTCCTCAAGGTTCGAAATCTAGGCAGGGATCGTCAGGGTCTACCAGCGTAAGCAAGGTCGTATCCGCCAACGCTAAGCTACTCGAACCTCCTTCAATGGAGGCGGGTGGTCGCAGGCTGCTTGTGCATCGCTCTTCTACTGATGCACAGGATTGCTCTCCTGCTAGGGAACGCAACCTCATTAAGCTTAAACGTGAACACAAGGCAGCTAGAACTTTGGGAATCATCATGGGAGCGTTCATCACATGTTGGATGCCGTTTTTCTTGTGGTATGTCATCACCACTTTGTGCGGAAAAGACTCTTGCCCTGTGCCAGGCATCGTTGTGAGCATTCTGTTTTGGATCGGTTACTTCAATTCTATGTTGAATCCTGCAATTTACGCGTACTTCAATCGAGATTTTCGTGAAGCGTTCAAGCGCACTCTAACCTGCCTCTTCTGCTCGTGCTGCGAGCGTGATAAGAGTGACCAGGCTTGGACCAACAGCACAGTAACCATTGGACAAACGACGTACGACAGCGACGTCTACCTTCAACACAACGGTCATACAGTTACCAGAACAAGGGCTCCTGGTATAAGGATCGATGTCAATTCGTCCATTTAAGTTGTACTTTAATGAGTTTCCTTGAATAATATTGTTTCGACTGCTGTCGAAACACTGCTAGCAACGGTATTTAAAAGCGATTATGTAAATAGACGATCGGATAAGGTTCTTCTCTAACGCATGGTAAGTGTTCTTTCTTTGTGTATAGACGACGAGTATTTTCCTCATTAAGGAATCGCTGTTATTTGTCTCTCGTTAGATAGTTATGAAGCTATGCATTATAAATGTAAGGCTTACCGAAAGCATTTATTTATCCCCTATCTATAATTATGTGAAGCAAAAACATTGCTCTCTCATGAATGTAAGCGTCATCAGCATGTCTGCGCCAGTGTGTATTTTGCGTCTCTTAGGACCGTGCGCAGCGTTTTCAGAACTGTTTCTAATCGTTTGAAGAATGAATGCAGCGTTTTAAGTTGTCTGTTGCTAGGTAGTTTCTTTCATTTACTTTTTACGTGCTCTCTATGACAACTTGCATTAGACTCATTAAACATAGTGCACTTGAAAAAAATTATAAATGTCTTCCATCGTAGTGGTAAACGATGCTATAGCAATCAATCAGTGTCCTCTAAATTTGCAATGGAGCACCTGTGTAGGAACTCAGCGTGTCTTAACCATATCATCACTTTTAACTGGTAATGTTCCAATTCTTCATTTCTAAGACTGGGTTTTGCAATAGACTCAAAGTGGAGGCACTTTCTTAGCCTTGATATCAATGTGAGCTGTATACGTAATGTACATTGTTAGACTTTTCAAGTATTAATTGTACTAGTTAGCAAATGAGTATGGAAAACGGTGAAATAAGCCGTATTTTCTTCGTCGTCTACTCTTCCGATATCTTCAATGTCAGCATGCTTGAATATTACTCATTTATTACATAGTTTAAACATATAAAATGGGCAATTTAAAACGTTGTTCATTTGGTATTGTTTACGGTGGTGTCATTATCATGCTAAGTCATGAGTCCAGGGGAAGTAATTACATGATCTTACTTTGTCTCGGTTTCATACGGAGTCATGAGTGCGTAAAAAGTATTTATATGATCTTACTTTGTCTCGGCATCAAACGAAGTCATGACTGATTCAGATGTAATTGCATGATCTTACAATGCCTCGACATCATACGAAGTGATGAGTGCTTCATTTGTAATTACATTGTTCTCGGTATCATGGTGTCATGATTATTTCGAAAGTATCATAATTACGTGATTGTACTTTCAGCTGCTTCTTGATAATGTGAAATCTTTGAGTTGTTTCTGCTGGAGAAATTTTTGTTTTGATAGCGATTTACTTCCGATTGTCACAAGCTTCTGAGTCATCATATTTGTTTTTAAATAACCGCTATACATTTGTTCAAATAGCTTCGGGACTTCGCAAACGATCAATAAAACAGCCGTAGCACTGTTTTTACTACTTGTTGTTGTACTCAAATACACGCATTAAAATTTTCAGGCCATTGTATTTTATATAATAACATCTCCACGACCATCAAGTTTTTATGTTTGACATTTTTCTTTCCTCTGTAGTACTTTTTCATTTATATGATTTTTAGGGCCCTCTTCCGGTGAGAGGAATCATTGTTGGGATGCTCTGAAGAGTGGTCCAGGCGGTTGCAAACTTCACTCCGGCTTAAGGCTCCTATTGAAGTAGAATGTTCACTTTACTAGTTTTATTTTGTAAAAATTGCTAGTCCTATTTATATATGCTTACGATATCTTTACAAACTCCATGATGTCTCTACAAAATCTTGTCTACGAATTCATGTTACGAATGATTTTTTAATCGAAGAATTTGAACGCTGTTCTTGCCATACGAACATTTCTTTCACAATCAAAAGCCATTGGAGTGACTTAGTCAGTAACGGGAGAGACTTTGTAACATTTTGTCAGTAACCTAATTTCCTGACGATGATGTGAGAATTTACACACACAACATTATATCTCAATTCAGGATTGAGGATGATCAAAATCAGCGATACTTCCAGCAGCTCATGAGTTGTTCACCTGGAATTGTTTGATGCTCGTTGGAACATAACTCAGTGGGTTTAGCCGCTCTTAGGCTGGAGGGGAAACTACGCGGCTTTTATGTGCGCTTCAGATTCTCGGATTAACTCTGTAAGATGAATTTTCCAGCGCGCTCAATTAAAAGACTAATGATGATTCATGTCACTTACCTGAGAATTTTTCCTGAAGAAGCAAAGAATGGCGTAATGTTAATTATGGAAATACTGGATTTCTACTTACGAATTCCCTACATTGAAAAAATCAACAATACGGAGAGATGATTGTTCATAAGTATCAACTTACGATTAATAAACAGAGCAAACTATTGCAGTGAATAGGTAAAATTTCCACAATCGAGGTAACGTCACCACATGATGATCGGGAATGATACGGATACGGAAAAAATGTTTACTCTTAAAATTTATGGTGAAAAAAAATCATTCATATTTTCTAAAACCCCATTCTTTCAGTCAACAAGTTTTAAAATGTACATCGGGAATATTTTTTAGCATAATTCAAATGATCAACAATTTAGAGGCTGCATCAGTATTTACGAGCGAAACTCTCCCGTGAGATTTTAAATGAACTGTAGAAGCTTATCATTAACGCCATAGATGATAATAGTCGCTTTGAGACCGAACCAACTTCCAAAAGGGCCAAATAAGAGTACAGTAAAAAATAGAAGTGTTTGGTTATGTTCACCCGCTCATGGGAAGCTGTCAAAATTTAAGATGCACTCATCAAATCCATTTTTGACGTTCTTTCGATTGGTTTCCTTGACTGACACAAGCGACAGCGCTTAACATGTTAGTAAATAATACACTCATCGCTGTTAATACGAATAGAGCTGAGGGTATCCTGGAAACGACTTGTAACAAACCACTCATTGTTGGGAATTTTCCTTACTTCAGTGTGCGCTTTCCAACTGCTGAATCCAATCCCATTCTTCTTAGATTTTTTGGATTAGGCGCGGTGCTCACGCTAAACTCTTTCAAAAATCCCCTGAAATATAAGGTTGTAATCACTGTGACAACTTCCAACTGATACAATGAATTTTCTTGGGTACTTTTTTTGGTTAATCTTTCGATTCAAAATTATAAAACACTATAAACCACTTCCTCCAATTTATTTTCTTCACAGCATCATCTCAAGAGCACTTTGGATACATTTGCTGCTCTAATTTCTATCTCTTTTTTTAATGAACTAATGGAGAGAAAAATGTCAACTCCGATCATCGCATGCAACAATTATAGGAATTGGATACTGCTTCAGAATATGACCAATACCTTCAAAATTCGGAAATGAATGTAAAAAACGTGATTTGGTCATTCTAAACCGTGATAAACACAGTCGAACATTTATTACAAGAAATTAGACACTATTTTGACCCGAATTTTTCCGGTTGGCAGCTTTCGGTTAACTGTGCAGGCCTGTGATCAGTTCTAAAATAAAAGCCTTCAACAAATAGATTTAACCGAGATCAAATGAAGGAGTGTTCATTTTGAAGTAAACAATTCCACTTGAATCAGATATGTAGCTTAATTTTCAAGGATAAAGAGGAGGAGCTCCTGCGAAACTTTAACATTTAATAATTTATATTCAGACCATTCAAGTAACAAAATTTTTTTCACGAAGGACAACGCTAGCTTTGCTCGGGCTGCTGTAGGTACTGACTGGAGGTGATCGTCCCAATTTGCTGAAGGTGTGCACCCTGAAGTTGCTGGGAATTGTCATGAACTGTGAACTAAATTTACATCAATTCTTTTCTCGCTCACACATCTCTACAAAAATGTGTATAATTGAAAGATTTTACATTTTTTTTGTATACATTGTGTAAGGATTATAACTAAAAAAGATTTACTGGAATATAAGAATGCACACGGATTAATTTCCTACAAAAAGCTTCATGTTCACCTGATACATTTGTTTAACATATTTTATGACTCAAATATCTTAGCATCCAAAATACCAGAGGTAATATAAAAAGAAACTTAGCCGATAGAATAATATGAACTCATCTCAATTGAATTGAATGAAGTAAACCTTATAGCTAACAATGGACGGAGTATAAATTCAAAATAGGTGTTCACGAAATCCACTTTAGTGTTGGAATCATTTGTACGTTGCATAACTAAAGATACTTATGACAGTCTGCTACGTTCACAGAGAATTTAAGACTGTGAAATAACAGTCAAGGATCAGGAATAAATCTGCAGCCATTTAGTCATTTACCTGTTTTAGTAGCCGACGTTGAATTTTGTTGACTAACTTGTCACTCTCAACTTCCAGATCTGCAAACAGTCTCTGTTACTAAGCTGTGTAACATGTCTGTTCTGCCGAAAGTATAAGTTCAATCAATCAAATTTGCATGTTTACTGCAAATATGTGTCTCTAGTCATGGTACAGAGAGCTTTTAATTATGTTCCTAGCTTTGATTTTCGTAGGTGCAAATTATTGCAGTTCATCTTCATTTGATTTTAATTCATTATCAACACTTGTTCTACTCTTGTCGCATAGGAGCAATTATAATTTTTTCATACGTATTATTTGTAAGTATAGAATGCGCTACATATACTTCATTGTGATTATATGTCTCGCTACATATTTTGCGGAGATATTTTATTGTAGAATGTAAGTAGCTTTACAACGTTGAAAGGTTTGTCGCCAAAGTGAGTAATTTTTTACGAAACCAAACATTTTCAACTTTCAATTTCTATTCATTTTCAGTGACAGGGTTTTCATTTTATCAGCTCATTATTAATTCAACTAGTAAAGTAAGAGGGTTCCTTCATTTCCATTTTAAAAACTATTTTGTGCTCCATATCTTGCCTTAGTGCGAATTTCGGTCAGAATCCGATTACACTTGACACACTTTTCGCACTCGATATACCTACTCTAACCAAATTCAATTGGTAACCGAAAATCATGCCTATTTTTACCTTATGAGTTAGTTAAATTTGCTGCTCGTGAAAAGTAACATTTTGCAACGGGATAGTCTCCTTGTACAAATTGTAAATGAGTTTTATTGTGCCGACGTCAAAAGGTTACTGAGCACAATAAGGTAGTCGAGGTGGTCAAATCCACGGAATATCAACAGCAAACTTCGGTTCGAAACATCGCATCCAAAATTTTTCAACTTTACAGCCACAGTATGTTTTTTCCTCTAAGGAAATCTCAGCTCAGTCGTGTTTACGATTGAGTGACTTTTAAAGAATGCAAGAATTACTCTACAAGGAAAATTCGAATTTTCTATTCTAATTTGATATTGGTCAATTTTTAAGGGTATGTATGTGATGACTATTTATTCAAAAACAAATTCGAATTTTTTAAGCCATACGAATACATGTATTAACAAGATTATTTATTCATCCCACGACACTTAGTCACTCATTTACACCTACACTTATTCAATGTAGTTCTGTAATAATACGAGCAGCTTCAGTGAACAAAAACTCAGGTGTTGTATACCAAATCTTATTTTTACCTGTAATCAACAGATTTTCACAGCCTATTTATGAACAAGAATCTACTTGTCTAGTCGAAACAAGGCTTTCTGTAACCAAGTAGAGGAAACCAAAGTCAAGCTAATAAGTGCAGCTGAATGCAAATACGGGCAATCTTGTTTTCATTTCAAAATTAAGATCGGGTACTGTGTATCATAAACGATAATTCATAAACGATTATGTTTCCAACTTACAACTACGGATGAACTTGGCTGCGTGCGTCCGTGAATGTCATTTTTACGTTAATGCGTGTGCTCAAAGGAGCTTTGGGGGTCCTGTGTCCGACTGCCCTGCGTGGCATTCTAGCGTCGAGCGAGAACTTCTATTGGAGCGATTTATTGCTTTAGTACGGGTACGTCTTGAAAATCAAGAAATTGTAGGCCTCTATTTAGGCTTCTGCTTTAAAAAGTGTGATGGTAGTGGTAAGAAAACGTGTACTGTCTACGTACTGGTCAATGAAATATTCATGTTAAGTTATATTTTGTGATGAGATACGATGCCAAATTATGAAGCTAGATCTCACAATAAACGATATCTAGTGGAGAATGACTTTGTGTTTCCTACAATAAACAACTTTTCCCTTCCTAATATTTAGTTAGATTTGTTCTAGACTATTTTTCATTGAATTGCCACTTCTGATGGTGTAAATCTATTCCATTTCAACAATAATTTTTCATAGATTTGCCATATCTATTGATGTAGATCAATTTATCGATTTAACGATAGATATTTTATTTTCATTTGAGCCACACTCGACTAACTCAATTGTTATGCCGAACTTTTTCAATCAGTAATTGAAAAGATTCTGCTGTTTGAATTTAAAATTGAATTTCACTTGCAATTTAAAAGGGTAGTTTACTAATATTCGGTAATCTAGCACTACTGTCCGACAATCTTTGGGTTGTCTTGTTTTGAATGAAGAAAAATTGAAAATGAGTTAGCGTTCTAACTGCAGTTCATTGATTGATTTTTTAGATATAAACTTGTTTTTTCACACGAGTGCTTTGAAACTGCGGCAGTAGAGAAGAAGTATATCTTGTAATCGTTTAATAAGCAAGTTTCGTGCCTAGGTTCATTTATAATCGACAATACATTTGTGAGTTCTCCTATGCGTTCAAGTACATATAAAATACCATTTTCAAACAGGCATTATGAACAAATCATAAATACCGATAAATTTAAAATTTCTGTAGAATGTCTATCTAATTTGAATTTCAGAATACTAGAATCCCTTTACATGCACACGTTAAAAGCACCTTTTGAAGATATAATGATTTGCAAAACACTTACTCCATTAAAATAGTAAACCAAATTATTGATTTTGATAAATTATTATTGACAAATTATTGATTTTTAATTTGAGTTTGTTCATTTTTGTTTTGCTGCTTTCGATCTCGACATATATTCTACTTTTTGTCATGTCTCAAATTTGTTCTCTTCCTTTATCTATTCGCAGATGCATATGGGTTAAGCTGAGACTGTTTTGATTAGATAATTTGAAAAATCCATTTCTCCAAGTTCTTCATTGTGAGCTGTACTGTGGCCAAAAAAATGTCTCAGTTTTTTCAATCTTAAATATGTATTCCCATTGACAGACCTTACAACGTATTTTCAGAAAATTTTGGCTGTATAAAGTTCAAAATACACAACACCACATCAGGTATAGTGAGTTCTTAAGACATTTCTACCAAGTTGGCTCTCAGCACACACTTGAGGTCATTTTCAAAAGGAAATTTCCCATTCTGAAGTCATAAGCTGCAGGGGTACAAAAAATCCAGTATCAACGAAGCATGGTTCACATGACTTGCGAATTTCCTCTTGTGTTGGAAACTGACAATTTGCCAGCTCATAAGCCGTTCATCGCACCCATCTCCCGCGACGAATATGGACCCTGTGGGCAGTTCAGTTCCTCACCAACAGACGTGCGAGTGGGATATGACGCGAATACAAGGCACAACGTTTCATTCAAAGAGCTATGGAATGGCATGGAGTATACTTCGTGGCAAAACTCGTAAGAAAATATGCTTACGAACCTAACTGCTTACTAATCAGGTGTGAGTGATTATCTTTTGATGAAACTTGCTCCCAACAACAAATTCATGTGGATCTAGCTCTACATCGCTTTTGCTCCTCTCTATAATGATAGAAAATATTTTGTTTGCTTATACTTCCTTCCATAATTCATTATTTTCATTTTTCAGATTTATTCACAACAGTAGCAAAACAACGCTTGTATTTCTTTCCGTGTTTTAGCCATTGTGATCGAACGTGTTGGAACTGAGTGGTAAAACAGAATGAGAAAACTGAAAGGAGTAGAGAAAAATTAAGCATTTTTTTCCATGCCTGTTTTTGTTTTCAAAGAGAAAACTAAACAGAAAAAATTGCCACATCCCTAATTTTTCCAACTCAATTGTAGCCCCCACGATTTTATCCGCCAAACCGCAGGGACGCGTCCTTCACAGTGTGACAGGATTAATCCGAACAAACATTTTTTCGAATATTCAGTACGCTGCTCTATTCAACGGAAGTACGCATGGATAAAATAATATACCCATTAGTTCTAATTGGATGACGCGCAAGGAATCTCACTCTCAAAATGAAAAGAAGAACCAATGATATAATAAACATATTTACGAGCAAACGTTTCAGAACTCGTAGATTTCATCATCGGTGCTGAAACAAGAGAAGTCAGGAATGAAAATGCGTGGTCATTTCAGGGAAATCTCAGCTAAATTTTAAAAAATGGGCAGAAAACTTGAAACTTCTGCTCCTACATATGTGCAGCCAAAAATACTCACGTTCAAGCACACAAAAATCCTAGTACACACTCCGACCAGCGTGTCGAAAGTTGAGAAGTAGGGGCAATGAAAAATCAAATTAAACTATTATCAACACTGAGCTTTGTTGCTGAATAAAAATATTGATTCTAAAATTATCCTAGAATGCGAAATGCTGCATACCCATTAAGTAATAATGTATTCGGCCAGTTAATAAGTCCCTTCACTGTACGGCAATACAAAGCTTTAAAAGGTTCACAAACTCGTCGGCGATGCGCCGTAAGTCCTCCGGTTATAAACGCGCTTACTCGACGCAGTGATTGCTACTGGAAGTCCAAACTTTAGTGGGTCTTAACACACACCCTGGCTTCCCAAATTAATCATGTTCTACAATCAATTAGATTGAAATTTGGAAAGTATTGTAGCTTTTCTGTAGATTTCAAATCTGGAAAATGCGCCTCGTGCTAGTCGTCAAGAAACGTCCTGTCTGTATCGCCGAAATACTGTTTAGCCCACGGAAATACTCCGGCTTAAAAATGTCACGATAGTACACAATTCTTGGTGGATTTTGACAAATTATTGATCTACGAAAACAAGAGATGTTCTGCTGCTGGTTCAAATCCCTCCCTAAACCAAGTCAGACTGCGGATTTTTGAGGTTTGCAGGTTTTCGAGATTATGACAATTGCAGAACTGCAGAATCCTCAGGAAACCAACTCTTGTTGTTTTGACGGTAGTGTGCTTGCTATACGGAGAAAAAACTTTATGTCTATGAGGAGGATGCGCTCCCACAGCTAATTTGCGGCCAAACGAACAATTTCACAAAGATGTTATACACGGATGTTTGACAAACTATTTTTTCATGCTCTAGAAACAATGATTAATCACAGACTTGCTGAAATACACAATGATACACAAAAAAATAGCGAAAATAAAAAATTTTTGAAATAATTCAGCCAAGGTGCAATAAATCCGTGGTAGGATGCGCAAATTTTTTTGAGAAGTATGCAGTTTCAAGATCAGAAAATGAAAAGTACGTAACGCAACGAACATTCATGCCATCACAACGAAGCCTACTCTACGATCTTCCCACAACCAAATACCACTACTAACTCGGCATTTGTTTGAAGTCTCGCTCCCTCTGACAGTCTTTCCCTTCCACCTTTCCACGAGCTATTTGATCTAATCTCAGCGAACAACTGGCGGTCGACTCTCAATTTACCAATCCTCACTCATCCGTCCTCAACTCTTCCGAACTCAAAAGTGAACGAAGACGGCTCCCTGTGTCATCGATGAAATGAATTTAATTTTACTCCGTTTGTATTTCTAAAAAACATTTGATCGTAACTCACAATGCATCCCCGTGCTACTCTTTCCTTAAATCTTAATGCGACCTTACCTTAAGCAGTGCAGACCTTACGTACATCTTACGATGCTGTCGCTCGTAAGCATTGGAATGTGAACACCAAAGATCTCACCGTCACAATCAAGATCATAAAATAGCTCAGAAAATCTCATAACAAAAAGTGCGAAAAATCCTCTGAAGTACCTCTGAATATTTTTTCTGCGTCTAATTGCAATGACGCACTATCAGATATGTAAACGATATAAGTGGTTCATATTAAAACGAATAGAATCAATAGATTCAATATATATTGTTTTATATAGTATTAGTTAAGAACAAATGCGATCCAAAGAGAGAAAGAAGGAAGGCACCATTTAGCATAGAGTTAAGAGAACGCGAAATCTGTGCAGAAAGTGCAGGGAAACAGTAAGTTGAGAAAGAAGTTGATGAAACAAGATCAAAGTTGAAGAAGAAAGTAGTAGGTGCTGAAAAACAGGACAGCAGTGAATCGAAAATAGGTGGTCCTTAAACATATCAAAAACATTTAACTTCAGCAAAAAGAAGGCCTACCTAACCTTCAGCTCGGGCCCTCACATTTTCCCACAGGGAGAGCTAATTCCCAAAGATGCAATAATTGTATCCCCCTGAGGGGATCAATAAATTCAATAAAAAATTGTTTTTGTTTCTGCGTTAACCTGCATTGCATAGACACAAGTATTTGCACAACCTAATCTTTCGGTATATGAAAGACTTCCAGTTCTGGGTTGACGTAAAGATTACTTGAGGTTCAGCTAGCATTTATTAAACAGACTAGCGAAACATATTGGACAAAAATTACCGATTTTATGAAAAATGAACTGAACGAAAAATAACATAGGACGAAAGGATTTAGCCAAACTTTATAATACTTTGTATCTTCTTTTACAATTCAAGCATCTGTACTGCATTACCTCCTGGAAACATTTGAAGGTTTCTAGAAACTCGTAGAAGCAGATTTGAAGTCAAACGAGTATGATCAGCGTCATCATTTACTTACAA
>JACJUY010001868.1:96580-121828 GCA_014220935.1 Platorchestia sp. MABIK | reverse complement strand
GCATCATTTTCGTTTCCACGGACTCATTTTCAATGGCATCAATTTCATTTCCATGGTACCATTTCCAGAGGTATAATTTTCCTTTCTAATGGCATAATTTTCATTTCCAGTTTCACATGCGATGGCATGTTGCCCTCGTTCGAAATAAGTTGATTATGACGACTCTTCCGCTGCCCCACTAAGGAAACCTGCCCTACCTGTGCGATATTTCTTTTTGTAGCGCCGACTGTCTACACGGGACGCAAGTTATCTGCGTTATCAGATCCTGGATTGATTTATGCTTATCGCATGCAAACAGACGTAATGGATCGATGGTCCGTCTGCTCCTGTTGGGCTGTGCACCGAGACCAACAGAGCAGGCAACCCTTTATGGACCTGCAAATAGTCCCCAAAATAATCACGATGCCCCGCTGTTTTGAAGATTTTTTATTTGTGGATGTGTACCATCACTTTGGATCAGTGCGAGTTGCTCTGAAGAGCTTTGGGTCTCAGTTAACCGAGTTTATTTTTTGAGGAGCAGGAGCATCTGTGTCAACAGCGTTTACGAGTCCGCAGATTGGCTTTACCCAGCATCCGCTGAACTTCCTGGTGGGTCGGGCAGCGAACTTGAGCGATAAGTTGGAAAAATTCAAAGTTAGTCATCAGTGACTGAAGTGAAATTTCCACGGCGTGTTTCGTAAAGCAAAGGAAATCAATCAGTTAATTGCATACTTATCAGGTGAGGTTTTATTAACAATTCTTCCTTGGGGTGACCTTTTTGTTGTCTCAACATGAAACAGTTTCCTAATTACTCTGCCCCCATCTCTGTTACTCAATTCTCTTTACATTTTTACGTTCACATCTTTGTGGTATTGTTTTACATTTATTTGTAATCAAATGCAAACGAGAAGATGGACGTTGATCACTCATCATTATTCAAGTCACCTTTAATAGTACAGAACTATCTCTGCCCGGCCACCAGCAGTCTCGCCATGCGCTGAAGAAGACAAATGCGGCCGTCACTCTCTTATCAGAACCGAGGATAATGAACTGAGAAATGATATTTCNTTTGAACTTATTTTTTTGTAAATTTAACTCGATAGGAGCACATAGTTTAGTTCTGCGTTTAATTCTTCAACATTTGTCGCTTTTTAAGGAACTCATTATTGAGTTCGCTTGAGCGCTTTGCACTGAATTTTCTCTCAATTTCACTCGAATGGAATACATGGTTCAGTTCAGTGTTAAATTCTGCACTATTTATGGATATTAGCACAATAATTCTTGAACTCGCCTGTTTGTTTCCTTCGCTGTGACCTGTCTTGTGGTGTTTGGTTATAATCGTTGGTTGGGACGAGAGGGCAAAAGGAAACCTGGAGTAAGGTTTTGCATTTGTGGGACATGTCGAACTGCATGTATCGCAAACGATGGATTACAATTCTTCTCAACACAGTAATGCTTGAGATAAGATTCGAATGAAAAACATCAGTACTTAACCCATGATGCGTTGATTTGCACACTTGATTTAAAAAACTCCATGACTATAATTCATTAACATAAACACTGATCTAAGTCAGGCTACACTGTTCAAAATTATTTTCAAAGGGATTTCAACTTCATTCCTAAAATTTCAAGCATTTTGCTTAAGCATTGGGATTGACTCCAATCAATTCTTCACCTGAGTTATTTCTATTTGAACTCCCACCAAGGTCACCCTGGCGCTATCTCTTCCACCTCAGCAGTCCAATGGCATCATTTTCATCTCCATTGTGCCATTTTCATTTTCAATTTCATCCTTTTCATTTCTCTTTTATGAGCCGTGCTTTATGGCTGGAATTTTCATAAGTACGCTCCGAAAGTTCTACTAGGGAAACCAACACATTTTATGGGCAAAAATCAATCCAGTTTATGGGGAAATCTATGGAACTTATGTGGGGTGTCTGAGCTTGGTATACATTTTCAAGGCTGGCTGAGTCAAGGGGAATGTTTCCAGCACTGATTAGGAGAACGGAACCTCCGTGTCAGGTATTTAGTTTTTCAAGGAGTCCTTACATGTTCTATTGATATTGATTTCAGATTTGTGTAATTCTGGAGGAGTAAATTTTGGAAATTTTTAACATTTCAAAACAGAAATTATGACGTGGTTGAAGTTTATTTGAATGGAGAGCCGCCCGTTCTACTGCAAACATTTGCACAAAAAAATCGTCAAACGAGAAGAATAAATTAAATTTCACTAAAAAAACAATATTCCATGAAATTCAACTACGCCTTTTCTAGAGTCGAGCTATTTTAAATTCCTCGTGGCTCTTATCTAACAAAATTGGATGGTGTTTCTTCCATAAGGAGTGTTGATTAAAAAAATTTACTCTAGACATTCCGCTCCCATCAGCTGGGTCCCGCTCAAATTGCAGCAGCATGTCATAACGCGACCCACAACCTCGATACAAGCGCAGTATACTGTACGTGCGTGCTATATAAACGTCCACGCTCCACCGCCTGTGCAAATTTAGCATATGTGTTATCATACAAAAAATATTAAACAGATGAAATCGTAAAAAATTCATTTCGATTGCTTCGTTTAGAAGACACGGTCAAACCATACGTTAGGTGTGAGCAGATCCCTTATGCAATATTTAAGCGAATGCACTCATTTATAATGAAAATTCAATCAGACAGAAGCTCGTTTCAAACGAAAAATTGCAACGCTTGATACATCCTCAGCAGAAGAAAATCAAAACGAGGCATCTACATATTAAACATTTGTAGTCGTGGTAGTTTATCCTTTTTAGGGTCTTGGATCAACAGCGCTTCGCTCTCCTCTCACAACAGGACAAGGAAGACTCCGAAACTGACTTGAATATTCATTAACTTCATTTTCAACGACCATCGTAAAGTTTGTTCAAGCTGATTTCTGAGTTTATTGCCCCGCTATCAATTCAGAATTGGATCGTGTAGAAATAACAAGGACGTAGCAAGCTCATGACTACGGATGTGTTTGCTGTTTCTGAGTGGTACAACCACCAGTTAGGGTGCAAGAAACAAGCTAATTGTAGTCCTTGATTTAACGACAGTTATTCTCGGAGAGTTACAGCTCTCCTCAGGTCGTTAGTTTGAGCTCATTTGTTACCACTGCATAATTTGCTCATAAAATTCGTCAGAACCAGCAGCTCACGAAACCTCGGCATCCAGACGAGACCCACGAATAGCGGAGTGAGAGTCTGGCTCACGGGAGTTACGGCCTTGCTGCTATTTTGCGAGAGGCGTTATTGCTGTTTGCCCTGAAACCGATCGGGTAGTAAATTTTGTTTAGAAATTCCAGCTTCCGATCCTGGAATGCAAACACTGAGGATCGTCTTCGGAGAACTTTTTTAAAGATCCTGAGTATTAAACCTTCTAAGACATATTTCGACTCGATATGCTTTAGTACTACTAAATTTTGCCGATTCACTGGAGGTTTTCTCGCAGATATTATGGGAGAAAATTTGAGGCTTTATCCAACGTTAGTCGATGTCTTACGGGTGTTCTCTCCCGTGTCATTCTCCGATCCCAAAATTCTCGGGTGGGTCATCCGATGTCTGAGGTGCGGATTTTATGGCCTGGACACAACAGAATGATACAGATCCACACATTAAATTCTACCATAAATCGTAGCTACAATACTAACTGTTTTCAGGTGCTGGTTTTGCCCATTTGTGAACTTTCACAGCAGACAATAGAAGTAGAAAATAAGCAAGTACATTTGTTAAAGTTTTCTGAAATTGTCACGAGTTCTGCAAATCCAAAGCAAATCACCGTGCCAGTGTATCGGACACCCAACAAACACACCGCACGCGATGTGTCAGTTACTGCACTCTGCCTCATGCACCCTATCTTCTAAGTATTTTTGAAATTTACTTATGATTTTATCAAAATTAATATTCACGGCCATAAGGAATAGAGTAAACTTATTTCAAAAACAAATCATTTTCACAGATTTAACTCATTTCTTTTTGCAAATGAATTTCACTGCTATTCCAATGAACAGACGCTTTAGAAGTTGGACAATTTCAATTGATAGACGTAATTCTCATGATTTCGTGATTGAACTACCGACGTCGTTTTGGTATTGCTCAATTCAGTCAAAACACTCGAAATATCACGAAAACAGAAAAAAATCAGTTTGATAAATGTTACAGCTGCACTGATGGCTTAATAAATGTCGTTCAAACAAATGAATTTGAAATAAACGACTGAGGTTGATGTGAATGCTATTCAAACGATGTTCAAGGTTATCGATCGCGAAGAAATGTCTTTTTAGAGGAACTGAGAACGACACAGCGACCACAAACACCGTCTCAATTGACGTGAGAGTTTGCGATTGAGCTGGAAGGCTACATAAAAACGATCATCTCGTTATCGTTGTTTTCGATATGTCATGAAATTGACCGTCTCTTTTATGTCGTTGTCCAAATATTTAATTTAATTGAAAACCTTTCTAGGAATGTTTTCAGAAACATCAAGCAACGGTCCACATTCCTTCCGATGTTTCGAGAAGTGCAATATTGATCCCCTCTTATTGTTGTATCAAACAGTCGATAGGTTACCATTAATTGTTCGTAAACATTGATGACCAGCACCTAATCTGCTAAAATGTTAGAGTTATTATCTTCTGAATAAACAGATATTTCAAACATTGGTGTAGATTTTCTCAATTATTCTAAGTTAATTTCAGATCATTATAAAGCTTTAAGATGTCCAACCGGAGCACCGCAATCTTTGAACAGAAAATTGCGCTCTTTACAAAAATATTCCGCACGCGAGACTGCAAGGAAAGTTTTGCTCTGACACCTCGGCCTTCGGAAAACTGCGGCGAGGGTTTTTTTTTGTTGCGTGAGAGCAACAGGTTTTCGTGCGAGGGCAATGTTGCTCGCCCCCTGATCCGGGGCCAAAAAGCTGCACGCTAAGTGTAAACTGAATACCTCTCGATTCTCGAGCGAAAGATTTTGGTGGAAACTTTACAGGCAAAAATGAGAGTTTCAAGACTCGGACTCACTGAAGTTCGCCTCTTTTGCTTCCTGTGCACAGGTTTTAAAAGCTTCCAAAACTGTTCAGATCTGATGCCCCACTGACTGAGACTCTCTTCCGCATTGTCGCGTTTTTGGAGCAAGAAAATGGGGAAGTGAATTATCAGATAAATTTTCGTAAAATACAGCACGTAACACAATTGTTCTCATTTACCATCACAGATACTTTCCTTGCAGTTTGATGACATTTATGTCAATCTTTCTCTGACAGATATTCGAATGAGCCGGCCAATGATGTTCTATTGATCACCAAATTTTTTTGCGAAGTACAATTTTACACATACGCAAATAGAACATACAGTATAACTGTGTTAGGCATTTTTTATAGATTGTTCATCAGATCGTTGCTTATTTTTGGCTATCAATTCTGTGTAATTGCAGTACAGCAAAACACATCATATCTTGCATAAGGAAAATAACGGCAAAACATTTTTATGCTCACAGGAAGACTTTTGTCCTCATTACAGCGCGCTACTACATCAGTTGCGATGTTACATCAGTTTCGTGTCGACATGACTGGGAGCAGCGGGCAGTAATGAGACAGAGTCTGCAGTTGCGGGCGACGTACGGTCCTGGAAGCAAGAGCTAGCTAAAAATGATGGAGCGGGAAAATGCTTGAAGGATCTGAGAGGCTTCTCTTTAAAGGCTATTCTAACACTGGAGCACAATTCTGTCAAAGAAGTCAATTCCATTAAACTAGGGTCGATCCCAACTGAGTCACGCATGAACTGAGCATTTGTTGTTGAATGCAAGCGAGAGCAAGCGGTTGTGCGCACGCGAAGCTGTTGTAGACTTGCTCGGTTCTAAGACGAGATCCTGAAATGAATGTTATTGTGCTGCCAAGTGAAGCTCTCTATGCCAGGTTCAGAAATAAAGATATTATTAATGGGCCTCAAAAGAAATGAATGATATTGATGTGGATTTTTGTTGGGGTTTCGGGAAGAATTGAGATGTCTGTAGAATACGTGGAAAGGGACTGGATTGTTTGCTTTGTAGACGGAGAACGATCTGCCCATAAATGAACTGTGACCTGAAAATTTGAGGTATATGGATGGCTGATAAAATGGGGCATGTGTTGAAATATCAGTTTGGAAATATACTTAATTGTGTCGAGATGAGCAGTTTCACCAACTATGAAAGAATGAGCGACATAATCTAATGGAGAAACTATTTTTTCGTTTCCCTGTTTCTCTTTTCTTTTCCCATTAAGAGTACGAACAATGTTGGAACACGGGCTAAATTTTGTGCAGATGTTGTCAGAATGCTCGACCGCGTGAAAGGTTTAACAAGAAAATGCAACAGATGAGTTGTTTTATCAATTTTTTCTCACACTCGTGATCACCCTCGGAATACATTGGTGGAAATTTTGGATTAGACGAAATTAAATATTTCGTTAGTGTTTCTCTCCTAACCCTCTCAATTCATTCTCAAGTGTTCCTTCACCACACACCGCACCGCTGCAGTTGTACTGAGATCTGGAGATTGTGTAGGTCAGTCCAGATGCTTTACGCGTTTTATACGCTTCGTACAGATTTTGCTCTGACTGAGCCATGATCGTTAATTTACCTAGTGTCAAGTAGAGACAGTTATTCACTTTGTGTGTAAAATAGTTCTTATAGATTTTGAGGGTTTTTATTTCCCTAAATAGGAAAATAGTATTCAGGATTTCCACGATCCAAGGCAAAAAATGAGTTTAGAACTTCACGACAGGACTGATATTTGATGTACTATATGGTTGTGCTTTAATGATAAATTAGCAAAGAGTTTGATTAGAGGATTTTCAAAAAGCCTGTTTGATTAATTTTTTTAAAATAGAGTTATGTTAATTTTATTTATAAAGCCTTTTAAAACTTTGGGATATCTAATGATGGTGAACATTGCAGATTTAAGAATAACGTTCAGGAAAAATAAAGGGTCAGAGATATAAAGCATCAGGTGCAAGGTATTTCTTGAATTTGTTCACTAAGAAACCGCATCACCTGAAGCGGAATTCATTTTTAAGTGTCGCTTTCAAGTTCAGCATTTTAGACGCAATCGGGTTAGAATAGTGAAATATTCTGATGTGTTCATAAATTTTAAAACACCATAAAATACGTTCAAGCAATACCACCTTCTTAATTGTGAAACTCAATTACAAAAATCAGAACACCAACATCAGAGATAAATTTTTCGTAATTTTCGACAGACACGCGGAACCCATGAATTTGACACCAATTGAAATAAGTCTTTTAGGAATAATAGGTGAAGATGCGCATCACATAAGCATTCCATATTGACGTGCCGTACGTCCTTCCTTCAAGTGATCCTATTTGGAAAACTTGAAGCATTTGCTTCGACTCTTCTTGAACGAAATGTTCGACCTCAAAGTCAATAAACTACTTCTGTGTGACCACGATCTCTGTTAAATTTCGTTAGCCTCAACTCCAGTTAAACATTAATCCTTCCTAGCAAATACGTACCAATAGCAGGGCTGTCTCCTCCACACTATTTGAGTCGGAAGAACCACGATTTATTTAGTGTAAATTTGCACAATGAAAAGTCGCAGTTTCAGATTCAAAGGATTCTCGTGACCCCGGTCTGCTCTTCGCTAAAACTGTTCGTGTGAACACCAGACCTCAAATGAAAATGCAACATTAAACAAATCGACCTTCATTCCCTGCAGCGTTGAACTCGTCTGGGCGGCAAAACAATTCCCATTTTATCGGCGCGTACACGTTTTGCGGGGCCGTTTGAGGATTTTTCTGCCCTGTCCGATTGTCAGCTTAGCAAGTGGACCGCTTTTACCTCTCGCTCTTCGACTGTACCGCGGCAGCGGGGGAAATTTTTCAGACAGGAAATATGAGATTTGTGACGCAGAACGAAGGCAAAGAGGAAATTTTGAAGCTCAAACTGTACACTACCGAAAAATAGTTCTTGGGTTTAAGAATTCGTTTCAAATCTAGTTAATTGAAGGATGCGTTTACCAAGAAAAGGTAGCTTTCCTGACTCCATCTTAGCTCTTCTTGATATGAGATGCAAAACCGGAGAATATATTACACGGAGACCTTCAATAATGAATTCAATCCTCCCTTTTATGATGATGATCAGTGATATCCCGCACCGAACCAGATGCTACATTCGATTCAGTTACGAGCTGTTCCATCTGGGTCCATTATCATGAAAGAATATTTCTCGAACAGAAGAACAATTGTTTTCATTCACTTGACTTTCACGCTGCAAGTGTACAACTAAGGAAGGGTTTCGACAAAGAAATGAACCTTTGAACTGTGGTAAACTACCGTCAAGCCGCGAGTCATCCTGAAAACTACGCATTTTAGCCTTTCCAAAGTCTTGCAGTTAACGAATACCAAGGAAAAATTATCGAAGTTTGAAACGCGAAATACCGTTTCACCAGAAAACCTCCGGTCACGCTGGCATTAAAAGACGTGTTCTTACAGATATGCCAATACTGTTGATGGTCTCTGATTTTTTATGAACTCTAACGTACGTACAAAACGGCTTTGTTATTCCGATTTCAAAAGAGTTAGATCGCTTGAGATTTGCCACAATGTTTTTCATGAGATGAACAACGGGAAGAGGATGGTTGAGGGATACTTTCTTTTACCCACTATTTTTCTTAATTTCCTATGACAAACACAGACTCTTAGGAAGTTTGTCATCTGAAAATAAGGCAACGCTTATCAGAGAACACACTACGAGGAAATTGGCATGAATAAACACGTCATTCTGTGTGGAGATATTTCATTAGTTCCAATGAGTTCATTTCGGCGAATGACTTGCTTTTGGAGCAAAGCTAATTTGTGCAGTGAATTGTGTTGACGAGTTAGCCTTCTTACCCAGAAATGTAACAGTGATTTGAAGAGTTAACTTTGTCACCCAGAAAGGTAACAATGATTTGAGGAGTTAGCCTTGTTACCCAGAGAGGTCAAAATTGTGTTGAGGAGTCGATCTTATTACCAAGAGAGCAATAACCTTCCCTATGTGTTAGTGAAGGAATAACAGTCTTCCTCAAGGCTCCCATTGCTCATTGTCATCAAAAATAATAGATGATCAAACGCTTTGGGAAAAAATATGAGAAATGATGAGGGCGCCTTCATTATGGGAAGAAACCTCACAGCGAGATGGACAGCGTAATCCAGCTAACATCTGCGCTACAAATGAAGGTAATGTCCCATATTTAGCCACAAAAACAAACTAGTTTTTATTATTGCACAGGGCAAATGACGCACTGAGAGTAATTTTTTGAGCACGATGTACTGCCTGAACTGTGAACAGCTTCAGAAATTTGGGTGGGCTTATGGAAGCTTATCTTTTGCTGAGTGATGAATGCTGTCAGCAGTGCTTGTCTCTCTTTGTATTACAGCAATGAAATTATTACTGGGGATTCAAGCTATAACTTTCTACCGACCAATGCTATACGCCAACTCAAAGTATGTTCCTCAAACTTTGAGCATGAATAAAATGGATTGTGAAGAACCTGAGTAGAATGGGTTGTAAAGAACATGATCAAAATGAATAGCAAAACACGCGAGTGAAATGTGTTGTACCCTCGCTTTATGTGAGTCTTCCTCAATACGTTGAGTGAACCAATTGTGAAAATGAGCGGGTTAGTTACTGAAGGTAACTGGCGCTTCTAACACCTTCTAGTGCAGGGGTTCCAACCTGGGGTGCTGGACGATATTCCAGGGGATGCGAGAAAAGTCCAGGTAGAAAATAGGATATTGGCTATATGTTGGCATTTTTATTTCTAAGGGTGCGAGGAACTAATGAAATGTATTTTAGGATGCTGGGCGAAAAAAAATGGGCACTCTTGTCATCTAGAGGAGGAAGTTGGCCTTCTTCTAAAACCGCAGCAGTTTGATTTGTTCGATTTTGTACCTTACCAGAGCTTGGAATAGCTGTTGGACTGACGGTTTTTTCGTTGCTGCGCTAAGTTAAGGTGTCTTAAGAAAATGAACTCACTTTATGACTACTCAGCACTAACGTATTTTGCGTTGATGTAGGTGATTACTGACATAGATATATGTTTCACGAGATGAATGAGAGAAAAAAAACAAGATTTTAAGAAAATCAAATATCACAAAAAAAATCTTAGCTGCACCTAAAAAGCAAAAATGCACTAGTAATCGTCAGGAAAAAGATCATTACACCTTTTTGGGACACTCTGTACATACAAAAGCGGCTCTTATCTTTTAGAGTAGGACTGTTTCTGCTGCATCAGTGCTTGAGGAGTTTTTGGTTCCAGTCTCAACATTTATCAACAGCTTTGTTTCGGTGTGTGGTGGTCCGAAAACTTAGGGTGATGGGACATGGTGCGTGTGTTGTCTTCATCTTCATTTAGTCTCTCACACAAGCTTGAAATTTTAGCAGCCGTTAAGGAATAATGAGTAGCTGGCAGTCGGATCTGCTTTTCTGAATGAACACGAAAAAGGCTCAATTTGCTGAAACTTTTTCTTTTAGCTTATTCATGTTTTTGTTCGATCCAATGAGCCATTTTTAAATAATTTGATTCTTCTCCCTACCTTTGACTAGAACTGCGCGTTTAGTAAATGAGTTAACTGGTTAATATCTATTCATTGAATAATTGATATAATAATTCCACACTAGAAGCAGCATCAAAAACAACACTGATTGGAAAAAAAATATGTACTCGATAATTTCAGGTAAAATGCAAACAACCTAAGAATATAACGTCATTCTAATAGCTGGACACGCTTGCTCACACATACGAAAAGAAGTATACACGCACACACATACACGGGTAGAACAAGTTCACAGCTGCATCACTACAGCCACAGCATATCCGGTAGCAGCTCTGCAAATGCATACGCAGGCAGTTTCGTACAAGTGTTCTATTCACGAGAATCTCGTCCTTTCACTTTCTCATACTTACGAGCTGCCAAAGATTGTAAATAATAAGTAAATTTATTTATCCGGATTGTTTTTATATTTGGTTAAAAATTATGAGGGCGGGTAAATTGGTGTATTTGTTTGTTTAAACCCTAACCGAAATGTTTACTCCGCTCACACTTGACCGGTTCTACCTTAGTAAATTTTTAGGAAAAAACGTACGATGTAAAAAGTGACGTTCCTCATGTATTCTTTTAGTGGAAAATAAAATTTTTGAAAGGATTTTTAATCTTCGTGTACAATTTTTACAAGTTGAAAATGAAGTGTAAAGAAATATGTCATGATTTTCAGAGCTGTTGTAAAATATCGAATCTTATTCTAAATGTTTGAAACCCTGAAGATTGAAACTAAATGGAATATAGTTAAGCAGATTTAAAAAAACTGTAAAATATAAATATTTTTCACACTAAAAACCCAAACATTCTGCACACACTTAAAATGACCATTTTTCTATAAGACCTCTCGTCCACTGCGATCAATTCCCGTTGAATTACATTGATTTCAATTAACAAGCCTCATGAAGACAGACGTGAGCGCTAAGTATGTTCTTACAAAGAAAGAACGCAGCTCTGATGCAGCTGGGGTTAACTATGCTGGGTCAGCATTTCTCTGACGCGATTAATGATCAAAATTTACGAGGATTCACATCCTTATTATCATTATATCAGTCATTTCAAGCTCTCATTATTGTATGAGTTCAAGTTATGATCATTACGCTAGTTAGTTCAAGAATCCCTAGCCGCAACATAGGCGATCTCAAGAGAGCTACAAACGTTAAATGTACAAGCATCTCCGTATGTTGGTGGAAGCTGATGCAACAATACATAAATCGAGGGTACAAAAGAGGAGGACGAAGTGAGTTCTTCCAGTTATGTAACGGAGCACCATGCAGTGCTTTGCTAGAAGTTACAACGACTTTCCTGAACGCCACGTGTACCCATTGCGATAACACGGTTTGTTGCTTGCTTGGTTCGTCTTACTTCGTCCCTTCTATTAATGAGGAAAATTCGGAAACCAGCTACTCTTGTGAAATATTGGAAAGCATTTTCACAATAAAAGTATCTTGAAAGCCTTTAAACTTCACAATGGACACCTAAACATTACATAATAACTGTATAACTCTATTTTCGAACTACGACTCCTCATGTCGAAATAAATGTTTCACAGTCGGACTTAAAGGATCAACATAGGGAAAATCAGAGAGGTAGTGCAGCCTGTATTACAGATACGCTCATCACACGCTTGTACTAGCTGCCACGGTGGCCATGAATAATTGAATTTCATCGAGTTTGCTGGCTACTTCGTTAATTTCATATGCTCAGTTTGACCTTTTTGTGCAATTTATCAAGGAACTACATGACAAATTAAATTTTATGAAAATACCACAAAGATTCAGAATTGAAATGATAATAATTTTTTAGACGGAAACTATTTCGCATTTGATTTTGCTATTTGTGTACAAAATTAGGTCTACCCCAGTTTTATTTCCACTTTACTTGCAGTATTTGCACACAAAATACCAGTAGTGTTTTGATTTGCATGCCAAAAAACGCATTCTATGATAAATCAAGTATTAATAGAACTGTTTTGTCCACCACCGTCCAAAATTTTTTCTCCGAACGTCAACATTAAACTAAAATATATAATGTTCTCACTGCTGTGCAACGAAAATTGATTTTCAAATCTCACACTGAACACATAATGGGTCAAATTTTTTTGTTCAGTTTCATACGCATCGTTTTCACAAAATGTTCAACTTTTTTATTATTTGCTAATCACAGCACCTGCATATTTCATGGACCACTACAAATATTGAAAATCATATCATCAAAATGAACACATTTCGTTGTGCATATCTATACCTTTGTTAGTCTTTTACATATTAAATGTATAAAATTTATAAAGAATATATAAAATTTAATTTTGCAGTGAATTTTCCCAAACTAGAACTATTTCAACTAGAATGCCAACCACGCAGGTTCAAGTAAATTAAATTAAGGAATTTTAGAAGTTGAAATAAATTTTTGTTGAAGCCCGAAGAGGAAGAAAACGTCGAAGTTTCAGACAAAACAATGCCTGTCATGAATAGCCACGCGCTTCTGAACCTGAAGATGAGGATATAACTGAGAGTAAAGAGGTAAAATAGTCAAGAAATTATTAACAATCGGCATTTCAATATTGACGGCTTTCTTCCGAGGACACTGCACTCACTGTGAGAACTACGCCGTTTACAAACGATGCCGCAGGCTGAGAGCAGACTGCCAAGACGCCGATAAAAGCCTCCAATATCGGTGAACCTCTTAACTGGAGAGCGTTTATACTATAGTGGAAATTAGTGTATATTTAAATATATGTAAAATTAGTAAAATTATTTACACATCAATTAATCAGATAAATCAACAGCTCATATGTATCTCATCTCATCTTTTTTATTTTTGAATTAAGTACACTCAGCAGTGCTTTTGAGTTAAGGTGAGGGCTTAGAGCATAATTTTAAAAGGTTGTAACAGTTTTTAAGGAGGTTTTACGCCTCAACGTACATTTAGTTATATCAAGTATTTTACGATTTTGAGTTAAGGTAATGGTTTATAGTATAATTTTAAAAGGTTGTAAGAGTTTCACAGAGGTTTAACGCCTCAACGCACATTTCGTTTTCGTTAAGTAGCCCATACAAAGGTAGGACCCGCTAATCAAGTTTGCTTTTTAGTTTAAACCCTTACACGTTTATTTTAAGTTTAGGTTTGTAAGAATTTAACGAATTTGAGGTTGCCGCCACTCAAGGCTTTGATAGGAATTAAAGTTTTATTTTGATAAAAGTTAAATTCATCTCGAGGCTACAAGCCACTTTTAATTGACAGGTCGCCTGAAAATGAAAGAGGCAAAGAAATACGAGCATCCATCCAACTAAATAAAACGAAACACAACACTGTGCACAGCAACTCAATCCAGATTTACACAAGAAAGAAAATAGCGACACGCAACAGTTTGTAGAACACAGCGGCGAAACTGTTATAAAGTGAAAGAACTAAACTAACAAGTATTGAATCAACTGAACGAACTAGGTGAACAAAATGAAATAAAAGAAAAGTTTTCTTCCAGCCGGAGTGCTGGCGCTCTTTATTTAGCTCAGAGCGGCACACTTCTTCAGCTGCAGCCTGTCAAAGTAGGCCGGTCTGAATTTGGCAACAAACTATACACAAGCGAAAGTTCGGATAAAGAGCATAAATAATATGTCCTTTGCGCATGCAGTAAAGTGATAATTTTTTGTCATTTTCAAGGGTTGCTAAAAATGACCAATTTTGTTGGCGTTCCACGGGATCATAAAAATGGTGCTATTTGACAAAGAAGTTTCCTCGATTTACACGTGCACATTTGGAAGGTGAATAATTTCGTGCTCCAGTTCATGAGGCCTAATCTCATTGAATCTTTCTCGTTTTTCCAACTATAGGGAGCATTAATAATGTCCAGCCAAAGATGACTTCAAAATGAACTGATTTGACACTTTCATCGAAAAACGCTTAAAATCGCGTGCCGTTTGTGCTCTCTGATAGGCCAAGCAGACTGGTTGTGTCCGAGATGGCGTGAGATCAGTCAAAATCAGGTAAGAAATGAATGAGATGGCGTAAAAAAAGAACAAGGTCGATTATGAAATGGATGAGATGGCGTAAGAAATGGACACGATCGCGTTAGAAATGGACGAGATGGCGTATGAAATTCACGAGAGGGCGTATGAAATTCACGAGATGGCGAAAAATGAACGAGATGGCATAAGAAATGGCTGAGATTGTTTAGGAAATGGACTAGAGAGATTGAAAAATGAACGAGGTTGAGCGAAAAATGTTGAAATATATACGATATCAATAATTTTTTGCTCAACCTCGTTCATTTCTCACTCTCTTTCTGTCGTGAAATGGTCGTGATGGCGTGGAAATTGATGTCAAAAGCTTTTAAAGATTTCTCAGCTCAAGGAAGTCACCAGTTCCGAGCTACGATAAATCCCTGAGGATAATGGGATCGAGTTTGTGACCGCAACGCAACCTGCGAGGCAAGTGGACACATGAAGCTGGACCGCCAGATGCTGAACTAACGCACCGCACCTCGCAGTCACACTAACTTTCCCAGGCTAACTAGGCTCTTGAGAAGTCGTGCACTGCCTCTGAGGTTATAGCTTAGTCTGACTAATGTGCCTTGACTGATGAAAACCTAATTAAGTTAGAAACAACAATATTTTTGAATATCTCAGGGTTTCAGAAGATTTTTTTAATGATTGATACGCCCTAAATCTGTACTTGTGGATAGTTTTTAACTGTGGAAAATCAGCTTCCGTTTGTCCTGACGGTAATTCAAGCCATTGCTGATGCTCTTGTAAAGCCTACGGGGGACGGATCTGTGACGACAATTGAAACACGTTAATTCGCTGTCTTGGGATATTTTTCCTCTCAATATTACGACCCTCGTGCCATTGAAATTAACTCCTACTTAACGTGAGACATATTATTCCCTTCTTTTTATGGGTAATCAACCAAACTGATTTTTTGAACAACATGGCCGTCATGTCTTAGAAACAAACTTATATTCAATGTGAGAAATGATCTCTCTTACGTGTATTTGGGATTAAAGTTGCTCACTTTCAAATTATGCAATTGCCTAAGAGATGACACTTCACTACTATTACTTTAAGGTTGTATATTGTTCGATACTACATAAAAATAATAAAAAATATCATAGTCTTTTGATGCAATGCTTGCATATTTTTCAAACATTTTAAGTTATTTTTTAGAGATAATTTCTTATGGGCTTCAAATCATATTCATGAGTGAACTCTTTTGCTCATCTTTTTCCTGTTAGTTTACACGCACGAATTTAATCCGCTCAGTTTAACTCAGGTGCAAAAATGCAGGTGTTTCGCATGAGTTTCCTTTCAAGCATGATTCTATTAATTTTTTCATCATTTTTCAACCCTAAGCCGTGTTTTTGCAAGCACTGTGTTCTTTTTAAAAAAATTTTTTCATCAAGAAATAAGATCTACTACGCTTTTGGCATACAATTACTAATTGAGGTTATGACTGTTCAACTCTTCCATTTCACAATAACAGCGTCTGCAGGAAGTAACAATACCTTAAACTCACATCTTCTATAAACTTCACAAAGTTCCTCCACTTTGTGGATGTTGATGTTGTTTTGACCATTACCGTGCCGAGAATATTCGATGTCACACCGCCAGTGGAGCGAGAATTCATTGGACCCAACACAAGTAATTTTAAAGCTACCTGCAGGGTCAGGCGAATTTGCCGCCCGTGTCGCCCCACTTCATTAGGCGTCTACACGCGCTCTGCCCTCTTTTAGTAACCCTAAAGAGACGCAATACAATCAGTTGTGAATTTAATTTATAGCTGCTAATTCCACTCATAAAGAAGTCTTTTGCTTTTTCCTTCTTAATTTACTCAAATGTGTTTCCTGGACCTTTACAATGTATAATTGTACAGGTTTTGGAAGGCGGCAACACGATAAGACGGAGCACAATTTAAAAGGTCTTTTTATTAAGGGAGGCCCGTTACAACTGACCATCTCATGTGGGGTTGACCGTTAAGCTAAGACTATTTACATATTAATGATGAACATTAAAAGTTACTCCTAGGCGAACACCGGACAATAACAGGCCTCTGTTCTCTGTTTATTGACGAGTATGAACATGTTCCTCAATTTTTCTGTGGATAAACATAATAACGAATATCGATCTGCCTCTTCGACCCAACCAATTTATTAGGTCTACATAAATCATTTTTTCTTTATTATTTCTCATGACACCATAATATTTCCTCGTGAATTGATCAATAACAGAACTCAAGAAAAATGGCATCTTCCTCAGTAATTTCATTTCTGTTTTGCACCCCTTTACCATACTAGCTGTATCATATCTTCTACTATATCACCTACTCTTCATGTTCTTTCTACGATTTTAATTTTTTTATTCATTGATTGAAATTTAAAATCAAATAAATGCATTGAACCTATTCATAGTTTCAATTAGTTCAATTAATTTTGATGTTATGTAATTTATACATTATAACAAATGATACAAGAAATTCATAGTGGTGTCTGTGAATAAATTAAACTAATGCATTTAATTTTACCAAAATATTACAACATATACCTGTATCAAAATTGCCTGCCCCATGCTGATTCAGAGGAAAACTGACATACGTCTAAAATTCGCACCCAATGTTTTTTGCTCTATTATCACTCCATTTGCTTTTTCATGAGCGGATGACTCTTTTCTCCGCATTTACGAACTCGAACTTTCTCATTTGTGGAAACATTGTCTCGGCAGTGTATACACTGATAACGAATTATAATAACGTTGGATTCTCTCATTTTCTCACACATTCATTAAATGTGGGACTAATACATAATGAAGAGTATTTTTTTTTTCAATTTCACACGCTTGAAAATAAATGATCCAGGGCTTTTAGAGCCCTGGATCATTTATCATTTGTATGCTTTAGAGCTGTTATTAGTTCAACCCTCTTCAGTAGCAGCGTCATTATACCTGTAGCATCGCAGTTACAGGTTAAAATCCCTTATCAGAGGTGCGCCAGAGGCTTTCCGTTACCCGATAAAATGACCAAACCAACATCTGCGGTTGCCGCTCCTCCCATTGAACTCTGTGTCTCTCCTTTCTTATTTCTTGATCCACGCATTCTATCCTCAATCCCGTCCAAATCCTCTGGCCAATGGACCCCTAAGCCGAAGTCGTTGGCAGGCTTTAGGAGACGTGATGACATTCTTGAATACCCAGGCAGTCAATTACGGCCGAGGCTTACCAAATATGTGTCAGAAACATGCGCAGAAAGGTCATTTCCAAACGAAAGTGACAGGAGAGTCGAAACGCGCTCACCATACAGCGCTGCAGAGATCTTTTTCAGAGGGTTGGCTGCAGGAAGGCCAGAGCCTAATGTTATTAAGAAATTGCTGCACGAAGTAGGCAATACGAGTTCTAAAGAGATCGTTGGTATTGAATTATGAGGATACGAATATTGAGTTCTTCATGTGAGGAATTTTCAAAGCTTTAATGTCATCGCTCAAGTAGAATTTTATTGTCTATTTGACACAAGGCCGCGTGGAAAGTGAATGTTTCAAACAGGGCAGCAGTACGACCCTGCATATTCTGAAGTCATGCTGACGTAAAATTTGAACTTATTCACATTAAAAATTTTTAGAGTTGTTAGTGGTTCAAAGTCAATAAAAACGTACTTATTGTTTGAAACTTTCAATACAACATGAAAAAATCCTTTTCAATGAGAGTCAGTTACCAAATTGCTAATCTCCGAATAATCCGTCAGCAACATTGAAAGTTTGCTTTTTGTTTTCTGGTGATTAGTTTCTGCATTACAATTAATGATAAATACTTCTAAGTGTTAGCTGTAAACAAACTTAATGCATTTATTTTTTATCGAAATGAAGTCCTGTATAAAGCGAAAGAGAATTTTGCCGTACGATAACATTGAACAGAGCAGTCGTAGGCTCCAAGCTCTGCTGTTCTTTCCATTGAAAATGTAGAGGAAATGAATATTGGAACAGGCACAGCGACGCGCTGCTGGATGTTGCAAAATCACAAGGCTCTGGAATTTTTATCCCGATCGAGGGATGAATGTTCAACTTACCTGAAGGTTTCATCTGATCTTCAGTGGAGTGTATCGCTAAATTCTGTGACCTGCATTGAATTTTTGAGTTCCCGAAAGACGATTGAATGCTATCGACTAAATCGTCAAAAGCTTCAGATTGTCGGTTTGATTATCTAGAATATTTTTTCTGCGCAGGTGCGTGTGCTTAAACTTTCGTCCTCAGCTAAAAAGTGAGATGCATGTACAATATTATTGCGTGCCTGTTGTGGGGTTCAGTGAAGGATTATAATTTACTTTTTAAATCAAATACTACGTTTCTTCAACAGCGGTAATTATAAATTACTAGTTTTATACAATTTATTCCAATTGTAAGCAACAGTTTATAGAAAAGACAAATGAGCAGCTTTCTTTCTCCTGTTGTGAATCATTAGAGTTACTCAATTTGCCGGCCAAACAAACTACTCAGAACCAGATCATTCCTGTTGAGAATGTGGTAAAGGACAGCTGCATGAATGGGTGGGGCAGTGAAATTCGACTCTGTGGCTCCATATCGAATTATACAGTTCAGTCATGCCCTGGCACAGCACACACCATGGCTGTTGATCTTGTATATCAAGTGAGTACGTAGAGACCAGCTTCTCACTTGTTCGCCTGTTGATGTATGAGTCACTTGGCGTCTCTCAGGGTAACGGGAAGCGTTAGAGAGCGAATTGTGAGCTTCAGGAAACAGGTCAGAGAGGAACAAAGCAGTTGCGGACTGTATAGGAAAAATATCGAAAATTATAAAATTATTCATTTGAAGAGAATCAAATTTGAATATTGAGGAGATGGAGACTCATTTATCACATTTGCGCTGCAAATTCAATGCCTTTATGTATAATTTACTTATACCCTCAGAATGTTAGACTATTGTCGCGTACTATCCCACTGGCTAATGAAAAGATTACTTGTGCTACCTGTTGCTCAACGCTCAGGCAAGGAACCGATCAGCGCTGTTCAAATATAGTAATGAGAAAAACCTTGCATTGCTCAGCTCATGGAGAGATCAGTGAATTTGAAGTTTAAAAGTCATGCAAACACTCGACTACAAAGGGAATGCTATTAAACACTACTTATTTACCAATTAATACAATCGGAAAGTGAGTGGCGGCTTGTACAACTGAAATGCACAGGCGTCTTGTGAATAAAACGCGACAAACACGAAGGTCAATCATGTATCAAAGTAAAATAATCAGTTTTCTATTTTAAGAAAAACACAGTCGCCGTCAAGACTTGGAGAGTAATAAATACCTGCAAGAAACAATCCTTCCCAATTAGGCGTTAATTGTAACTACTGTAGAACTTTTGTCAGCTTTATAGAGCAAAAGGACTGCAAAATTTTGAATTTTGATCTCAAATGCTGTCTGAAGAAGGATTAAAAGCTGCGATAGTAGCTAGTAGTGTGCCTCTCATTCCTCTCTCTCTGCCTCGCTAGTAGTACAATGCAAAAATTAAATAGTCTCTTCAGAACTCTGTGCTGAGATGAATAGAAATAATTTCTTTGTAAGCTGAGTATGAACAGAAGTGATCACCCGGCTACACCTTCCTTCTGGTCATCATGGAATGTTTGTTGTGGAGTTTTCATACGAGCATGACACGTTTAGTCGCTACTGCTGGTAGATGGCAGTGGTCTAGGGCAAGGCATGGGACATTGAACCGTTCATGAAGTCATATCTGTTGACACAGCAACTGTAGTTGGTTAAACTGAAGTTCAAAATTCAATTCAAATTAGCGTTCAACTAAAATATTAATTTTGGAATTTATGAACATTAAATAGAACGTGCCTTCATTTAGTGTTTATGAAGTATTGATTTCATGCATACTTGATCAAGTGTTTATGAAAACTTAGTTTGGGACTGCTGGTCGGTCTGCAGCAGTGTGAAAATCCCATCAGTGACCTCCGGTGGGTCACGTCAAAGTGTTAAAGTTAGCCAAGAGTTTTCTCAAACTCAGTGCGCGTTAATCACAATTTTTAATTTCGCCTGTCATCAAAATTTATAGCTAATAGCGCATGCATCGATGGCTGTGTCAATTGAAATAATGTTATTAATTTGGAGTAGAAATTGGTTCTCTCTGAATTTTTGAAGCAACGTTAAAAAATATTATTCGAGACATTATTCGTGTAGTGTATGCTTTCACAGCGTAAATGGTAGGTTCGGAAATTTCGTTACTGATAAAATGTATTTGATTATTTTTGTATTGATTTTGGCAGAGCGAATCCAGAATTGGATTCAGTGTTTACTTAGTTGCTCCAGCAATCCCGCAGTTAATGAAGCAATAAGTCCCAGAAAAATTTCCTTCGTAGAATTTGAAGGTATGTTTTTCCGGTACTTAAATTGTTCGTTAAATTTTCTTAATGCTCAATGAGTTAGTTTTTCCATTAATTTTGGTATTCTATTTTATATTCTTCCATATTTGTTCCATCAGACCGAAGAGGAAGAAAGACTCATTTTTCGTCTGCCTTCCGAAACGATGTAAGATTCAGAGTTGAAAAGTAAACCACATATATCAATATCATGAGGCATTTCTTCAGGCTTGGAATAAGTTTAACATGAGCACTGAATGGAGTTTATTAAGCTTTCATGTTGAAAGGAAGATCACTCTACATCAGAATCATATTTATGTCAATGGCCGATGACATCTTTGGGATCTAGGAAAGTTGAAACTCTCATTCGCATGTAATAAATTGTACATTGCCAGTCTTAAATGTTCCACGTTACGATGAAAATAGGATGGAAACCAATGCCAAACTTCTCTTGGGTTGATAATTTTGAAAATGGCTAGACCATTTTCCTCTTCATGTGTCTTGGAAAGGAAAAGTAATTCAGTTTAACGTTTTTACAGGTTTTAGACGCGTTTCGTATTGGACGAAAAATGAATTTTTGCGTTTGTCTTCTTGAAGGTCCACTGTTTGGTTGGAATTTCCACGTTGCACTTTCCTGAGTGCCTTTATCGGTGCGCAAACACTATCGTAGCGGTGAGGTATCACGTCACGAGTATTTAGTTGTGTTCGGCGCCTACTGCTTGTGTTCGTATTCAGATTGCAATTTCTGGCGTAAGAAATCTTTAACATAGATCATGCAGTAGATTTCGTACAAGAGTTTTTTGACATTGTTTTCCCTGGAAGCCCTCTGGACCCTTCGCAAACATTTTCTTGTTTCATTTATATGACAAAAAACTTCGAAAATGAATGTTTCTGCCAAGGCAGAAATTGAAACCAGGACCCACTCGAAATCTTTTGGTAGCCTTACATCTGAATACCGGCGTGTTTTTTTTGTGCGCATATTTGAGATTGTAAGAATTATACAGAACATGCGGACAAACCGTAATGAAAAAGCATCATTAACTTTTTTCTCTCTCTTATGTATTTTACAGTACAAGTTTAAACATACCATCGTCATTTCACAGATTTCTTTCTTTACAGAGGAGCTTTTAGTTTTGTTGACCTTGGAGTGATATTAAAAATGTTGTGCTTCTTATGAATTTCATAGTTTTTTCCCACCTAACCTGCACGATTTTCACTTTTAAGGGATTCACTCTCATTTTAGTATGAAGTATTTTCCAGGTTTTTTTAATTTCATCCAAATATTCTTGACTACACACGCAAGAAACACGCAAATATGCCCTCACAAAATTTGATACCACACAAAACAGGATGTGTACCTCACATTCACCACCCAGGATTTTATGTAAAATCAAGCCAGCGTGCATTTATTCCTCTACTACCCAGCCTCAACAGACGCTCTTCAGACGACCGTAATGGCAGCTATTAAATGTGGGGCGGTCGTGATCACACATACCTTCTCTGTCACGTGACATACGTGTGTATCCTGCGTGCTTTAGTAGACCTCCCTGTGTCGTATTCGTGTTGTGTCACGTGTCGCGTGCGCCACTACGTCGTTGTTCGCCACTTCGTGAGTTGAGCGTGTTTGTGTTTGCTTCAGACTACTATTACATCATTAGAGGTTAGTACATCATTAGTTTGTTAGATTACATGGGCTCATAGAAATAGTTTGTGATTGGTGTGTTTGCATTAGTGTACGATTACATCATTAGAGGTCAGTACATCATTAGTTAGATTACATATATACACATAAAAATAGTTTATTATTAGTGTGTTTGCATTAGTTTACGATCATGTGATCAGAAAACGTAGAAAATAACATCGTTGGTGTGCTTAGAAATAGTCTGTCATTAGTTACATTGGACCTGCATCGATGATGTGCTAGAATTGGGAACATTGTTTTGCACTTCGGGGGCTTGTCAAGTGCGTGTCAGTGGAGACTTGCGTTTGACAAGGTGCCAGGTGCGCCAGTTGTGGTGCGGGACGCAAGCAGCTGCGTTATGCTCCCTCGGAATTTCTTTTCCGTGATTTATGTACGGCACTCAGAAGAGACCCAATCATTATTCATGAGGGAAAAACTGTGATGGAAAAATGAGCTCAGGTATAGTTGAGAAAAAAAGAATTTTATAAATGTGTTCCCTTAATTACCATCAGAATATTGTGAAACTGGTAACTAAATATTTTTACACACACTCAAGTAACAACGGCAATACATAAAAATGGAGTCCATCAATTGAATTGTTATGAATACTATAGCAAAATATGCTAAATATCACAGCAAAATCAACTTCTTACAGTTTTTTGAACTCGGAAACTGACTCTTGCTTGCACTAACACAGCTTTCCCATATTTTTTACCCCTTCCCACTTGAAATACTTTAGACTTACCCTCTGCTGTTTTCAATTTGAAATTAACTTATTTTGAAAAGAATTAATTACGTTTAATTCAAGACACAAAATGGGTAACTCGAGACCTTTTCTGAATGCTCGATGAGCCACTCGGTCGCTGAGCTCGATGTATGTTTTGGATCGTTGTCATGTTGAGTGTTGTCTTGAATTTTCTTTCGATGCTACAATGATCATTTTTCAAAGCCTTTCTAGTGAACTGAGGAGCTCATAGTGGATTTTACGCACTTGAAAATAATTTACACCAGAGGTGGAATATCTTACCAAAACTCGTCCAATTTCCTTCACCATGGTTTCTTTTGAATGGAGTTCGCATCCAGGTAGCTGAAAATGAGTTTTCACAAAATCTTGTTATATTAGGTTTAAAAATTAAAATTAAAATTCATTTTATCTCAAAATTATGAGAAAAAGTTATCATCATTATTCGTTAACTCGTAAAAGAATTCTTCGATCAAAAGAAGTATAGTGTCTTAATTTATATTGTGTTTTACTCGGTGTCTACCTAGTGATGTCGGCTACAATTCACGTCATCACTTCTTCTAATTTCTATTAAGCTCTCAATCATTCTTTACGCAATTTTCTAGGCTTTAGAATGAACTCGAGGGACTAATTTTTTCGGAGTGCTCATCCTCGCTTTGTAGGCGACGAAGTTTTGTATCGGCTTTGGTTTTTAATTACGGACTACTGAGGACTTGCAGAAAAGCCTATCAACCTTGCCAAGGTCTTGAGTGCTGCACATTCATCATCATTCCCAATGAGTCTTTTCCTGATTTGATAAAAACATCTTTTTTTGCCTAAGAAACGATCATAGCAGATTTATTTTGTCATGCACCACCAGCACAGTCACTGCACAGCTTCTTGCCGTTAAATACATCTTGTGCTCTGCGTGTACTGCATGGAAATCGAAATTTGGTGTAGGGACGACTTTTGTAGAATTGCTAGGTCGAGAGTAGGGCTAGCATACACAACGATTCTATGAGAGCTAAAGTTGGACCAACCAAAAGTTGGGCTAAAGTAATGCTGGGCGAAAGTAAAGTTGGCGTCAGTAAAGTTGGGCTAAAAGTTGGGCTAAAGTCAAGTTAGGCTAAAGTAAAGTTAGGCTGAAATATGTTAGGCTTTAGTAAAGTTGGGCTAACGTAGGCAATGATTCAGATAAAGAAGAATTTGGACAGAGCTAGACTGAGGCTAGGCCAAGGGCAAGGTTGAATTACATAGGTTTCATGTTAGGGTTGGGCAACGGTAGAGTTAAGAAGCGAAGGCTACGGTTGGACTACGGCTAGGGTTAGCTAAGGCTAGGTTAGTTGTGAGCTTGGCTTAGGCTAGTTATGAGATTGGCTTTGGTTAGTTGTGGGCCTAGGCTTGGATTGAGTTCAGGCTAGGGTTAAGCTTAAGTTAAGGATGGATTAGGGCTAGGGTTTGGCTTAAAATAGCGCGAGGCTACGGCCAGGGTTGAGCGAAGGCTATCTAGGCTAGGGCTGGGCTAAGGCTGAGGCTAAGCTAGGGTTTCGGTAGGCCTGGGCAGAAGTACGGTAGCACTGTGCACTCATGGGCTTCAAAAATTAGGACTTGCAAGTTGTTCTAGTATGCGATGAGGAAGATTTGAGCGCAAATTACCAGTCATTAATATATTCCAGCCTCACTATCGCATTTTATCAAACATGGTTAACACGCTATTCATTTTTCTCGCACAATTGCGATTGCTTTGGAAAAAGAGTGTTTGTGAACATCCTGTGCAAACAAATTCTTCTGAGTCCGAATTTTTACTTCTCAGAACCGGGGGTATCGGCGGGTTCAATTGACTTGCGAATACTAAACTGGCGCGTTACAATACTACACGGACGCGTTACAATACTACACGGGCTCGATACAATACTACACGGGCGCGA